>JAXCGZ010003926.1:5000-10000 GCA_037179515.1 Halocaridina rubra
ATGATTCTAAATAAAGCGAAAATTCTCTTCTGCATTGAATAGTCACTCAAACTGTGCTTGGAAAATACCCACCCTATATTCATAAAAAAAAAAAAAAAAAATTTATTGGCCGAGTCATCTGGGTGAGGAATAAAACGAGAAGATGCAAATGCTTTACTATGAAAATGAGTCATTAAGGCGGGGAAAGAAGAAGATGAAATTGATCATTTTTTTTATGTGTGGGTGACAGTGACTTCCCACAATAGAATTTGGGAGGAGTTTAGGCAACTATGCATTGAAAAATTTGCACCATCATTGAGGTGTAGAGAGTTTTGTTAGATTCTAAAGGATAATAATAATCCTTTGTAGTCAACGCATATTCTCTAAATAATTGTCAATTTTTAAATTTCTAATATCTATAATTCTGCATCATATCATTTTCATAAATTCTCATTTATTTTTTCTTTCTTAACTGTATATATACTTGTAAATGCTTCTCATATTGTGGACGGGTACTTCGATTTTAATTTACTAGCAGTTAACTGTAAACTTATGCAAATGAGAACTGTCATGGCATTAGAGTACATAGATCATCTTGAGTGTGGCATACAAAAATTAATATTATATTACCTTATATTTTCAATGCTACCAAGTGTATGCTAAATATAGTATATAAATGTCCATAATATGACAATTAAGAGCACTGAAGACCTAGCAAAAAGGAAGGATAACAGATACTTTGTGAAAAAGGAAATTAATTGAAGTACGCATAAAAGGTTGAAGTACTACATTTTGCATTTTTTTTCTTCAGAGTCATTACCATAATGACTGCTGTTGAATCATTTTAAGAATTATTATTATTTGCTTAAGAGGAAAATATCACTAGAAGTAATTTCTTGCCGTACCGAAGCTAATTTTAATGGAGAGGGAATACTTGATGCATTGACATAACAGAAAATGCAAAATATGCAATGAAATTTAGTTATGGAAACTATCATAGATATATAAATTTCGATCATAATTATGATTAGTCTTTCCAATGCAGAAGAAGGTATTTAACATCCTTATGCCCTGCTTATTGTAATTTATGTATTCATTTTTGCATTAAAGCTTCCAAAATTATATGTTACTCGTAATCAATCTCGTATCACTCTTTCCTCTACTCTTAACTCCGATTTGCAGAGAGTATCTGAGTGGGGCACTCAAAATTTAGTTAAATTCAATG
Organism: Halocaridina rubra; assembly: GCA_037179515.1. Lineage (NCBI taxonomy): Eukaryota > Metazoa > Arthropoda > Malacostraca > Decapoda > Atyidae > Halocaridina > Halocaridina rubra. Next base: position 6,205 of record JAXCGZ010003926.1, read on the forward strand.
CCTCCAAGACACAATTTCTGGCTATCTCTTTATCTTCTCCTCCTGATAACCCTATCGTCTTCGAAACTAATGAAATTTACACTCTTAACTCAATCAGTATATACGGAATCCATATAGCCTCTAACTTGTCTTGAAGGAATCGTATAATCCAAATTTCTAAATTTTCATCCAAAAAATTGGGGTTTTGTTTCGTTTTCGTCTTTACTTTTCCTCATTGCAGTTACTTAAAATTTACGAAGGTCTTATCCTCCCCTGCTTAGAATACTGCTCACACATCTGGGGTGCTTCTTCCTTTACTTATCTTCTTGATAGGGTTGAATCTAAGGCAGTCAGACTCATTAATGATCCTTCTCTTACTTCTAAGCTGGATTCTCTCTCTCTTCGCCGTAAGGTATCTTCCTTTTCGCTTTTCTATCGCTACTACTTCCATCGCTACTCTGATGAGTTGGCGAGTTGCATCCCTCCTCCACTGTCGAGGCCGCGTAACACTCGCCAAGCGGCCTCATCTCACAGGTACTGTGCGGAGATTTGTAGCTCGCCGATTGGTCGGTACAGCGACTGCTTCTTCCATCTACCTCCAGACTCTGGAACTTTCTTCCACCTTCTGTATTCTTATGACCTTTCATCCTTCAAAAAGCAGATCTATCGTCATCTCAGAACCTAGTCCTCCATATCTCTGGGTCCTCTGTACTACCTTGACTGTTTCTTTCTGTCTGTCATTTTCCTTTGTGTGACATTACCTCATCTCTGCCTTGCCCTTAACCTTTTTCTTTTCCTTCGTCTTGGCATTTTTTCGTGCCCGGGCCTTTATTGATGAGGGTAGTTTCTGCCTGTCCCGGTGTCACACTCTTAAAAAAAAAAGTGTTCTCTTTTACGAAAGAATGTAATATTTGAACAGTCGGTCGCTCTATATAAAATATCATTTCACTGATGCATCATTTTAACAAAACGAAATTGGGAGAATCTACAGCTGTTATGGTTCCTTTATGTAGGGGAGGTTACAGGTGCTGGTACCAAATTAATGGATGTGAAATATTATCCATAATAATTATCTGTCATCTGTATCTAGGTGGATATCCATTTGCACCCCATAGGAGCCCATATTGTAACTGTCCCCTAGGGAGTTCATATTGATTCAAGAGTATATACAATATTTTTCCCAATAATAGAGTGAAATTGTTTGTCTTTTTAGAGGTAGAAATGTGCTTTAAAAGAAATAATAAGACAACTTTCCAAAAGTTGTATCGGGACTCTGGCTTAGACCACTTCCAATATTCATTAGCTCAGAATGTTATTGATCGCAATATTATTAAGAGTTATAATAATACTCGATTTTAACATAGAATAAAAAAACCCTAAGAATTGGAAATGGTAACCGTGATAATTTGGCATTCATTAACATTATGTCATGCACTCATTTCACTCGTTCTCTTTCAAGTATGATATTAATTTCCTTCCATAACTTTGTTCTCAGCGGCTGACCACAATGGTACTCTTATTGTCATAGTTATTTATTGGTCTAATATGTTCACTCATCCTACTTTTCAAGACTATATCTGTCTCACCTACCTATGATAAAGTACAGTTAGTAAAGGTTTTGTAATATGCAGGGATCTTGTCTTGCAAATGACACTCATTAGAGCGGGGTTCAGTCTTGTTTCTAAGGTTCTTAACTTTTTTTTTTATATAACTGAATTATTACTAATGTTTAAAATTACTAATTCCAATGCTAAGTGACATCTTCACCATCAGGATTTTTCTTCATTTGTATTCTACATAGTCTTATCTTTACACTTGAAGGATATAATTTACAGTCAGATATTGTTTCATTGATGATTGGGCAACAGACTTTTTTTTCACCATCAAGAAATTGGGCTCACAATACCAAATGTGCAGAAGTTCCTTTGAGTAGTCTCCGTGGCAAAATGGTAGCGTCCGCGATTCTGTTTCGGCAGGTCAAGGCTTCGCGCCCCGTCACGGACTAAGGTTAGTAAGGACATACACTCAGGGTAACGATTACATTTGCCAAAACAAGTCCTTCGCAAGAAGGCAACCATCCTAGCCCTTAATAGAAAAGGGAGTTCGTGACGTAAAACCGAATCATCACAGAAGTTCCTTTGACACAAGGCATAAAATTCCGCGAATTTTTCAGGTTCCTAAATCAATCTTGAGTAGAGGCCATGGCCAGCTTTTGTTGTTAAGTGTGTCCTTCTTACTATTAATAGCAGCAGGATTAGGCATACTTTGTATCCTTAACTCACTGCTCTCAAGTCTTCAGACCAGATTCCTCTTTAGTTTTGTATTATGTTTTTCGCTGTATTTTTTAACTTTCTTTGCCTAATATTACTCAGCAGCTCTTGTTTTCTTGCTGAAACGTAATTTTTGCGTGTCTTGTGCGTCATGTATTCATACGTATCAAGTATATACAATAAATTGTTTGAAAGATATCTTCCTGGTTTGATATTCATGCTCTGAAATAATTTATGAATGTATTTCCGAGAATGTAAATCTAGCTTTTATTTTGTTTTGTGTGTGTGGAATAGCTGGTCCAGTGCCTAAATATAGAATCTCTGTCTTTTTTCTTTATTATATATCTTTTCTGTAAAAAATATTTTTCAAATGAATTTTATTGGTAGGTGATTTAGGATAAAGAATGTCAAGTATTTTACTGCCATTTAATTACATTTCAGAACATATAAGTTACGTTATTCATTTTCATTTCCACGAAATTGGTTTTGTTCCGTTTAGTTGTTCACCTGAGGTCATTTTTCATTGGTTTTGTTCTGGTAACTGTTCATCTGAGGTCATTTTTCATTGGTTTTGTTCTGCTTAGTGGTTCACCTGAGGTCATTTCATTGGTTTTGTTCTGGTAACTGTTCATCTGAGGTCATTTTTCATTGTTTTTTTTCTGCTTAGTTGTTCATATGAGGTCATTTTTCATTGGTTTGGTTCTGCTTAGTGGTTCATCTGAGGTCATTTTTCATATTTATTGACCCAGATAGGCTTAAACCATGACCTCGTAAACTGTATTTAATGAAACACAGTGACTGGCCAAAAAGGGATTATTGATAGATTTATTTATATCATATGACAATGGTTTGCTATTTGATAACATCCGAATCCGTTTTCTGTGCTGGTGTTATGAGCAATAATGAAATAGATATCACTTTGTAGTGCAGAAGAGGCTTTGCCAAATTTCATATGCCTAAATGCCAAAGGTTAATTACAATTTTAATTGAATCTGTTGTGATGCATCACTTTCTGGGAACAATGCTCGTTATACGTAAATTGAGTAAAATTGCAAACTTTTATGTAAAAAGAATTTGTTTAGATACTAATATACATTACTGAAGAAAATACAAATCGTCTTAGAAAAGCATCGGAAAATAATTAGACTAAAATATATTACGCATCGACATTTTTTTTTTTTTTACAATTTCATTGTTACAGATTGTTCACTCATTATACACATGTGTTAAATCTATTCGAGTTGATACCAACATATTGAGCAAAGGAAGCTACCATATAATTTTTTGCTAAATATAAATCTTTGTTTATTAGTTGGGTCATCAGAAAAAGTTCCCATCATTTATAGTAATAATCTGAAAAGGCGCCCATCTTGAAAAAAAAAAAAAAAAAAAAAAAAAAAAAGGTTCCACAGATACGGAAATAAATGGACTTGGAATTCTTTTTAACTAAAATTTTTTTTTATGCTATTCTTATAACTCTCTGTTCGTGTATCATAGTTACATGATGTTAATAATCCTACTTTTCTTAGCATATGAATACAGAGAAA
>JAXCGZ010003926.1:15000-20000 GCA_037179515.1 Halocaridina rubra
TTTCCGGATGTTTTTTCAACTGGCGTGCCACGTATCATGCCACGTGCGACGTACCACTTTAGTATGAAAGCGGCCTTAAGAGCCACAATTCTGAGGAGTATGAATTATAGGAGTATAGTCCACCCCATGCGGAACGCCTCATGTGGCTAACTAAACCTAGCAGAGGATATGAAAGGTGAGGAACGGTGCTTGAAAAAAATTTAAGTAAGTTAAAAGAATACGTTTGTTTACACAATTATATATATATATATATATATATATATATATATATATATATATATATATATATATATATATATATATACATATATATATATATATATATATATATATATATATATATATATATATATATATATATGTATGTATATATATATATATATATATATATATATATATATATATATATATATATATATATATATATATATATATATATATATATATATATATATATATATATATATATATATATATATATATATATATATATATATATATATATATATAGAGAGAGAGAGAGAGAGAGAGAGAGAGAGAGAGAGAGAGAGAGAGAGAGAGAGAGAGAGAGAGACAGACAGACAGACAGACAGGCAGACAGACAGACAAACAGAGAGAACATGTCTTTGTCAAGATTACACTATTTAATGCAAACTATTTTATGGGAAAAATGTGATTATAACGGTACCAAATGATACACAAGATCAGCCTTATTTAACATTAATAAAAGTCTTAGCTTTTCCTCTGCCTTTTCTTCACAACCTTCATCTGTTACTCGTAATCAGTCTCGTATCACTCATTCTTCTGCTCTTAACTCCGATTTGCAGAGAATATCTGAATGGGGCACTCAAAATTTAGTTAAATTCAATGCCTCCAAGACACAGTTTCTGGCTATCTCTTTATCTGCATCTCCTCCTGATAACCCTATTGTCTTCGAAACTAATGAAATTTACCCTCTTAACTCTATCAATATATTAGGAATCCATATAGCCTCTAACCTGTCTTGGAGGAATCACATAATCCAAATTTCTAAATCTTCATCCAAAAAGTTGGGGGTTTTGTTTCGTTTTCATTATTACTTTTCCTCATTGCAGTTACTTCAAATTTACAAAGGTCTTATCCGCCCCTGTTTAGAATACTGCTCACACATCTGGGGTGCTTCTTCCTTTACTTATCTTCTTGAGAGGGTTGAATCTAAGGCAGTCAGACTCATTAATGATCCTTCTCTTACTTCTAACGTGGATTCTCTCTCTCTTCACCGTAAGGTATGTTCCCTTTCGCTTTTCTATCGCTACTACTTCCATCGCTGCTCTGATGAGTTGGCGAGTTGCATCCCTTCTCCACTGCCGAGGCCGCGTAACACTCGCCAAGCGGCCTCATCTCACAGGTACTGTGTGGAGATTTGTAGCTCGCGGATTGGTCGGTGCAGCGACTGCATCTTCCCATCTACCTCCAGACTCTGGAACTCTCTTCCTCCTTCTGTCTTTCCTAATTTTTATGACCTTTCATCCTTCAAAAAGCAGATCTATCGTCATCTCAGAGCCTAGTCCTCCATATCTCTGGGTCCTTTTTACTCTGACTGTTTTTTTCTGTCTGTCGTTTTCCTTTGTGTGACATTACCTCATCTCTGCCTTGCCCTTAACCTTTTTCTTTTCCTTCGTCTTGGTATTTTCTTGTGCCCGGGCCTTTATTGATTAGGGCAATTTCTGCCTGTCCCGGTGTCACACTCTTAAAAAAAAAAAAAAAAAAGACTCTTTGGTAAATGTAATTTAGCGATAGCATAGAAAGATGTTATGAAATCAACAGGGGTCCATCAATGAACTGATGAATATATTAAAGATACATTTTGAAATGGAAAATGCTAAGATCCGTTTTCATATGTGACTAGTGTATTTAGCCTCAGAAAGACCCAAGTCTGATTCCACAATATTTCGTGAATTATCCTCCACTATATCAATATAGATATGATAATTGGTACCATATGTGTTAGTAAAAAGAGAACTTATAGTCAACATATAATGTGGATGAAAAACTGAAAGCATTAACATCCAAATATGCATCTCCTGAATGGCTGAAGGTGCCACATATAAGAGGCTTCCAAAATTCTCCTTCAGGGAAACTACTTATTAAAAAGCTATGTTTCATAGCTAAGATAGAGAGTCTTCCCACCTACACTGTTTCAATATTCTCTCTCAGTCGCACATGAATTCTATCTCTTGAACTATTCTGGAATTTAGATGATATTTCAGCTACTGCATGAGTCCTTGATAATACTTCTTTGGAGTTAGTGGATAGATAGTAGTCTCCGTGGCAAAATGGTAGCGTCCGCGACTCTGAGGCGGCAGAGCGTAGGTTTGCGCCCCGTCACGGACTGAGGTTAGTAAGGGCATACACTCAGGGTAATGGTTACACCTGCCAAAACAAGTCCTTCGTAAAAAGGCAACCGTCCTAGCCCTTGGTAGAAAATGGGTGTTCGTGACGTAAAACCGCATCCATCCTTGGTCATCATTAATCTGATATCGAATATAGATCTTGATACTCTTCCACTAAAACTGTTGGGGTTAGGTATTACTTTTTTTTCTACTTTTAATCTATCCCTATTAGTACCCTTTATGGGGGTGGACAAACGCCCTGGGATGGGATCAATCGCGGGTATGTAGCATCTCAAGTCGAGTATTCTAATTACTATGCTGATGCGGTCCCCTGGGGGCCAGGCATCTCTAATCCATATGAATTACTAGAGATGAATATTGCTCCTCACTGAAGCACATTTTGAGCCTTAATGTTCTTATTTAGGCTTAGTTTGTGAATTATGAGACACAGATGGTTCTAACTAAGGTCGCTTTCACACCAAAGTGGCACGTCGCACGTGGCTTGCCACGTGGAACGCCAGTTGAAAACGAACATCGGGAAATATATGAAACCTTTAACATAGAATTGGCGTGACACGTCCCATGTGTCACTTCTGTATGAAAGGTTTCATATATTTCCAGATGTTCGTTTTCAACTGGCGTGCCACATGGCATGTCATGTGCGACGTGCCACTTTGGTATGAAAGCGACCTTAGATACAACGAATAAGAAAATAAATAGACAAAAAGTAGCAAACCACTGAAATGAAGATCTCAACACTGCCGCTGAGGTGTGTACACAATATAATATTTCCTACATATAAATATTATTTATCTATTAAAGACACAGAAGCCCTTGAATTAAATGCATAATGGTCATTTCAAGGTAACCGCTGTTTAAAACCTTTTTCTTTCATTATACTTGTAAAATATCGCTCTAAATGTATGAGGTATCATTTAATTACTTAATTGCTCTAATGTTAATGAAAACTTGTCAGTTATTTCTGCTACTGACTTCTGAGACAAAGTCAAAAATTTGAAATAAATCAATGAAAAAAAATAAGAAGCCGGTTTTACGTCACGGACTCCCTTTTCTACCAAGGGCTAGGATGGTTGCCTTCTTGCGAAGGACTTGTTTTGGCAGATGTAATCGCTACCCTGAGTGCAGGCCCTTGCTAACCTCAGACCGTGGCGGGGCGCGAACCCTCGACCTGCCGCCTCAGAGTCGCGGACGCTACCACTTTACCACGGTGACTACAGATAAATGAAAAATATATATATAGTAAATGAATGGATAATGATATATGGAAGAGAATTTTATATCTTTCAAAATAATATTATTGAGAAATAAAATTTGGCCAAGTAAGTCTGAAATTATGAACTTGTATCCTATCAACATACAGAGGCCCGTGGTAGGTCAGTGGTATGGTGTGCAATTCGAGAAGCGACTAACGTTGGATCACTCCCACCGCGGGGCATTAGGAAGGGTATCCAGCCTTAATCCCATGGCTTTCAGATGTCTGGGTCTGTCCCCAGAATTGGAATTTATTGTGACACAAAAAATGGAGTCTTTGCAAATGCGAGAACGAAAAGTAACTAATTTTCGAGTCCAGCTCAAAAATGTTGATCTGAAACAAGATTTAGTTTTAAACGAAGAGTAATATTACTCAGTTCGCAAGGCACATTTTTCCTTGAAGTGAAGGAAAACGTTTCTAATAAGTAAACAATTTATGAAGAAATAAGAAATTGATGTATTGATGCAAGTAGATCTTCATTAGAAACAATCACTTGGATATTCATATATTTCAAAGCAGGAAACTCTGTAATGGAGGTAAAATCGAGGAGAGATTAACAGACCGTCACTTAATGTGCACCACAGTGTGTATTGGACACCAAGCGGCCTCATCTCACAGGTACTGTGTGGAGATTTGTAGGTCGCGTATTGGTCGGTGCAGCGGCTGCTTCTTCCCATCTACCTCCAGACTCTGGAACTCTCTTCCTCCTTCTGTCTTTCCTAATTCTTATGACCTTTCATCCTTCAAAAAGCAGATCTATCGTCATCTCTGACAATAGATCTGGGTCCTCTGTTCTTTGGCTGTTTTTTTCTGTCTGTCGTTTTCCTCTTTTGTGACATTATCTCATCTCTGCCTTGTCCTTAACCTTTTACTTTTCCTTCGTCTTGGTATTTTCTCGTGCCCGGGCCTTTATTGATGAGGGCAGTTTTTGTCTGTACCAGTGTTACACTCATAAAAAAAAAAGATCGCAACATATATCTATATATGAAATCGTGCAAAATTATTTAATGTCCTCTTTATCAGTTATTATAATTTTTATTGCTATTATTATTATTATTGCTATTATTAGTATTGTTATTATTATTATTATTATTATTATTATTATTATTATTATTATTATTATTATTATTATTATTATTATTATTATTATTATTATTATTATTATTATTATTATTATTATTATTATTATTATTATTATTATTATTATTATTATTATTGTTGCTATTTTCACTCTTATTGTGAACATTACTGTTCTGTATATTTTATGTCAATTAGAATTTCTAATGTACCTACAAATCATTATGATTCGTATGACATATTTTTTTTTTTAATATTAGAACGATATATTACTAAAG
>JAXCGZ010003926.1:25000-37500 GCA_037179515.1 Halocaridina rubra
TATCTACTGAAAAAGCTTATTATAATATTACTGGAATAGGATTCTTCATATAGCCATATAATTATGATGGCTAAATAGTTCGAACGGTGAACAAGTGCTTTAAAGTCAAAGATTAAGTTAGTTTAAAACAGCTAAGCAATATATATCATTTCTTTTCTATCATGACTAATGTTATCCAAAGGTAAATCATAATTTCAACTTTTTACATTGTAACACAAGGCCTGTTTAAATATTCAAAGTACAATAAAATATAATATGTTATGGGCGCCATCAGCGTGACTTTATGGTTGATGTACCCACCAGATGGATGGTGGATGCGGCAGGAGATGCTTTTTAATTATGAGAAAAATGACAAATGATGAAAAATCTTCCTCATTAGGAGAGAAAAACTGGCCATTATGAGGAAGGACTTGAATGTGAACAAAATTGATGACATCGGTCTTTGTAATGCTAGAGCGTGGAATTTTCTAGCCAAAGCCAGGTAGATTTACGTGAGAATTACCTACCCTAACCTAACCTACCCTAACCTAATCTAACTTAACCTAACCTACTCTTAATGTGAGGGAACGCTACCATGTTTAGAACAGGTCGTGGAATAGCAGCATGTTTTGGAGGTGCAAGAGCTCGCATAAAATGGACCATCCAGACCGAACACCCCTCTCTTACCTTTGCTGCCATAGCTACCACCAGCAAAAAGCTCCAAACAGAGGAGGACACTTTGGAAGACCTTAAAACTAAAACTAACCTGGCGAATTCAAAAGATGTCTCTACGCTACTTCACTCTTGTGTTCAGCATAATTCATCAGCGAGAGCATATCAGGTCTTACAGACTCTCTCAGATTTGGTTGAAGTTAAGAAAATCGACTTCAAGAAAGATGTGGAACAGGATGTGAATTTTTCAAAGCTCTTGTCACTTATTGAAAGAGAATCCAGCACATCCAGTCCTTTGATTGTTTTAACGGGACTGAAGAATCTTCTTAAATTGGGCATCAGTCCTGAAGCATATGTTGTCCACTGGTGGTGTGGCTCAAGGTGGCTTCTGCCGCTAGAGGTGGCGGCCGTTGCTCGTGGTACCTACTGCCGGTGGGGGTTACTGCAGAAAATTGTGACAGGTTTGCAAAGAATGGAACATATATTAGCTTCTCTCCAAAACTGAGCTTCTTGCAAAAGTTGGAATGAGTACGAAACGAATCCCTGGAGACTGGACCGGATATGATGTCGATGATGAAGAAAGTAATGCTATAAATACTGAATTAGGAGATGGATGTGTGATATATCAAGTGTAGTCACCGTGACTCAAGCGGTAGAGTCCGCAACTCTCAGGCGGCAGGTTGAGGGTTCGCGCCCCGTCACGGTCTGAGGTTAGCAAGGGCATGCACTCAGGGTAACGATTACAACTGCCAAATCAAGTCCTTCGCAAGAAGGCAACCGTCCTAGCCCTTGGTAGAAAAGGGAGTCCGTGACGTAGAACCGGAACAACAACAATCTGTGTGTGAAAGGTATGTACTTTTGCTAGTGTGTATCTGTGTGCCTGCAATCCGTAATTCAGCGAATATATCTCTTTCAAACTGTTCCATAAGTTATTTGCTTTGTAAGTCTGTGTGTTTGCGTGGGTAGGACGCGGTAGCTTAGGGTTAAAGCACGTGATTCAGGAAGTGACAAGCCTGATTAAAGCAGGTTCGATTCCACAGCAGGGCGTTAGGAAGGACATCCATTCTTAATTTCCCTTAAACCTCGAACATGTTTGTATATACCCCTATTCGAATGAGCACTAATTGTGACACCAGAAAAAAACTGCGTTTATGTGTGTCAGGAAACTAAAGATTAAGACGTATAACAAAATGATCAGTAAGGCCGCTTTCACACCAAAGTGACATGCCACGTGGCACGCCATTTGAAAACGAACACCCTGAAATACATGAAACATTTTACACGGAAGTGACGTGACACGTCTCATGTGCGACTTGCGACGCAAGTAGCACGTGGCACATAATACATGTCACGCCACTTCTGTGTGAAAGGTTTCATATATTTCCGGATGTCCGTTTTCAACTGGCGTGCCACGTGCGACGTGCCAATTTGGTGTGAAAGCGGCCTATTGTGCAATGTACACCCTGAGCAAAACTTATCAAGAGAATATATTTTGTGAGATGGAATAAGAGAGAGAGAGAGAGAGAGAGAGAGAGAGAGAGAGAGAGAGAGAGAGAGAGAGAGAGAGAGAGAGAGAGAGAGGAGAGAGAGAGAGAGAGGAGGAGAGAGAGAGAGAGAGAGAGAGAGAAACCCATGCAAAGCTTTTAAAGAAAAATATACAGAGTTTGGAGTAATTATATATATATAATATATATATATATATATATATATATATATATATATATATATATATATATATATATATATATAGAGAGAGAGAGAGAGAGGAGAGAGAGAGAGAGAGAGAGAGAGAGAGAGAGAGGAGAGAGGAGAGAGAGAGAGAGAGAGAGAGAGAGAGAGAGAGAGAGAGAGAGAGAGAGAATTAGTGTGGACGTGAAAGAGCCATTTTGAATATTCATTAGGTTGGAGAGGAATTTGAAGCTATTAGGATACCAGCAGACTTCTATGCTATAGGTAACAATGAATCGACCCCAATGGAAGGGAAACTTGTGAGCAAATACCAGAAATTCTCTCGTAAATTTTATTTATTTTAGATCTGATATTAAACGGGAAAAAGAAATAAATCGGAAATTATATTTTGCTAAGAAATAAGTAGAAAGTTTTCTTAATCTCATATGTAGTTACCGTGGCTCAAGCGGTAACGTCCTCGAATTTGAGGCGTCAGGTCGAGGGTTCGCGCCCCACAACGGTCTGAGGTTAGCAAGGCCATGCACCCAGGGTAAGGATTACATCTGTTTTTTTCTTAAATCTCAGATTAAATAAACGTAAGAAGTCAATAAAAGAAAAATAAAATCGCGGATATGCCTACTAACTTTTTAAATCTTGTTTGATTAAAATGAAATAATATATCATATTTATCTAGAGATAATTGTAGTAAGTTTTTCTATCGAGAGAGATAATGAGTGAGGTTTTTTTTTTGGATCTTATGTTACAGAAACGTTAATAATGGATAAATGAATTTTTTTTTTAAACTGAAAAATTTAAGTATAAAATATATTTAATGAAGGGATAATAATACTGTATTTTTATCTAAGGATTATCAGTAACTTTGTAAATGTCAGATTAAATGGACGTGTAAAAAATGAAAAAAAAATCAAAAGATTTTCTTACGGGATAGTAGTAATAAGTTTAAAAACTCAAGTTAAAATAAACTAAAAAAAAATGAATACATTTTGTTTTATTATGGGATATTTGCAGTATTTTTATTGAGAGAGATTAGCAGGGATTTTTAGACCTATTAAAATAAAGCACCCCCTGAGGGAGGGGGGGTAAGAATACATGCTCGTGTTCCCCTGCGTGTCGTAAAAGTCGACTAAATGGGGCGGAGCGAGGGACTGGGAATCCCTTCCTCTGTATTTACTTCCCACAAAAAGTCAAAGTATTTTCTTTGACTCAGCCACCCCCTTATAAAGGGGGGGGAATATGGCTTTGGTATATGGATGGATTAAAATAAATAAAAAAAAATGGAATCAGGAATTTTATCTATCATGTTTTATTTGTATTTTTGAGCTCAGATTATATAAGCTGGAAAAATGCAAATTGGAGAGGAATTTTCCCAAGACTATTTCAGTCACTTATTAATACAAAATGGAAAAAAAGTAAAAATTATTTTTATCAAGAAATATTTGTTGTATGTTTTAAGATCTCATATCAAATAAAAAGAAAAAATAGCTAGGGAGAAGAGTAGTAAGTTTTCTCTCATGATTGTTTGCGGTCAGAAAAGAAAAACAAGAAAAAAACGGAGTACTTTAGCGCTTACGAGCAAAATTATCTACTCATCTTCAGAGGTAATATTTATGGGATATTAACAGGTATCTTTTATGTTATTTAAAAAATTGTCTACGATGGGAAAACACTGGACTTTATGATATCTGATGTCTTGCGAGTATAATCATCTATTCATATTCAGAGGTGAACTTTATAATAATTTTTTTATTCTATAATTTGGTGTTTTTCTTTTCTAAATTGGTTACGTGTTATTCCAAAGACGCATAAGTTTAATCGACAGGGACATCTATAGGTGGATGACTTTTTTTTTTTCAAAGAAAAGGCTATGCAGGCATTACACACACACACACACACACACACACACACACACACACACACACACACACACACACACACACACACACACACACACACACACACACACACACACACACACACACACACATACATATATATATATATATATATATATATATATATATATATATATATATATATATATATATATATATATTACTCTTACTGCGACTAAATGAAATAGGGCGTATAGCAAGAGTAGACTCTCTCTCTCTCTCTCTCTCTCTCTCTCTCTCTCTCTGTCCAGCGCAGGGACACGGAGAGGGCCAACAGTGTGTCCATACAGCACCATGATCACTTCCTTCACAGTCGCTACAAGTATCGCAGACGCGGGTTAATGGTGCGGAAAAACAATGTAGTTAGTGCTCGGCTCAGAATGGGGTATCGGCCTTTATGGCAGGTCTCCCAGACTCTAGATATGCCACAGTACACCTCCTGTACATTATGCGACCGAACTAATGCTAACACTCTTGACCACTATTGTCTTCAGTGCCCCGCAGTGAGAGATGTTTTACCACGAGGTCAGAACTTAATACAGATCTGCTCATTTTTACTTAATGATGACAACCTTGATGTTATTCTTGCTCGTTTTCCTCACTTTGGTGGCCATTAATTATATTGAATTATACATATATTTTCTGTATGTTGCTATATAATTCTGTTTGTGCATTCTGCGTTTCTCTGAGCTTTACTTTTGCATATAATGTACTCTGTGCTGCCATTCTGTGAGTTGTGTGTTAGTATGCAGCAATGTTTTATCAATATGTACACCTCCCTGTAAACCATGTTCAATTCTTGGTTTTATATCCATTTGAAGCATTATTTGTATGAACTCATGTAATGTCTGACGCCTTGGCGCAATAAATTAATAAAATAAATAAAATAATCTCTCTCTCTCTCTCTCTCTCTCTCTCTCTCTCTCCTCTCTCTCTCTCTCTCTCTCTCTCTCTCTCTCTCTCTCTCTCTCTCTCTATATATATATATATATATATATATATATATATATATATATATATATATATATATATATATATATATATATATATATATATGTAGATAGATAGATAGATAGATAGATAGATAGATAGATAGATAGATAGATAGATAGATAGATTGATAGATAGATAGATAGATAGATTGATTGATTGATAGATATAGATATAAATATAGATATAGATATAGATATAAATTAAGTACATCTGTTTATATGTATGAAATTCCCCAACACAGGTCAGCATGATGCCGTGTGAAGCAGATGGTTTCTCTCCGGCGTCTCCTGGTATAATGCGCGATGAGTTTATGGCTCGGCGCTACTCACCAGAATGCAAGCAAGAGGAAGCACGAGTGAAGTATGTGTCTTCATTGCTTGAATACGTTCATACTTGCGCAAGTCAGACACATGTGGATACATACATGATTTTGGCTGTTGTCCATAGAGCGTGTATTGTATTTTTTTTATTATTATTATTTTGTGTGTCTGTTTGTATACCTGTTTGGTTTTCTTTCTGTCTGTTTATTGAAATGTTTATTTACATTCACATTGTATCCTATTACAGTGTGTTTATTTAACCATTGTAGATGCCCATTAAAAAAAAGATTTAATTAATTGGAAACCATAATAGGAACGAGGTCAGGATAATTGGCCAAAGAATCTCAAAGAAAACATACATAAATAAAAGATGCTGATGAGGCCCGTTGGAGGGTTCTTAAGTTTATTTGTACTTTATGATTTAATTAATTATCCACAAGTAACAGAATCATCCCACTGAAAGCATATTCCAATTCTACTTTTTGAGCGTTTTTTATATTGCTATATTTTAGAATTAATAATGAGTTATATTAATCCTGATCCAGTTTTTACGTCACGAACTCCCTTTTCTACTAAGGGCAAGGACGGTTACCTTCTTGCGAAGAACTTATTTTGGCAGATGTAATCGTTACCCTGAGTGTATGCCCTTACTAACCTCAGTCCGTGACGGGGCGCGAACCCTCGACCTGCCGCCTCAGAGTCGCGGACGCTACCATTTAACCACGGAGACTACAATGAGTTATATTAATTCATGCCTACTATTATGCATGGAACAGGTGTACGTTTCATCAAAGACTTTATTGCCACAGGACTATTCAGTTACATATTAAAAAAAAAATATTTAACTTGCAGTAACTCTCAGGTGACCTTTGCTCAGGATTTTTTTTTTTTTTTTTTTTTTTTTTACCGAAGAGCTCTTGTCATATCTCTTTTCCCCATTGAGAAATCTTGTACATCCACTCATTCGATACATTGAGGTAGTTCATACTCTTTGGCCCAATTTCCTAAACAGTGTAAACCTAGGGTACCATATTGTTAGTTAACTAGACACACAAATGGATTTCATAAACGTATCTGACGCGGTTCTTTGTATGGCTAGGATCCCGTATCCTAGCCATACAAAGAACCGCGTCAGATGCATTTATGAAATCCATTTGTGTGTGTCTAGCTAACCAACAATATGGTACCCTAGGTTTACACTGTTTAGGAAATCGGGCCAAAGATTATGAACCATCTCAATGTATCGAATGAATGGGTGTACAAGATTTCTCAATGGGAAAGAGAGATAGAACAAGGGCTCTTCGGTCAACTAAAGACCTTATAAAAAAATGGTATCCTAGGTTTACACTGTTTAAGAAATCGGGCCTTTAAAAGCACCATTCACTTCATCTTCTGCAAGAGGAGTTCTCTGGAGGATCTCTTCGATTTCCTCTCCTGCTGCTGAAAATAAGACTGCACTTTTATCAGAAAGTTGAAGTGATGCACCTAAAGTCTCACCGTCTCTGCTCAAAGGTTGGACAACAGAATACTCATTCATTTTCAACATATGAGCATCTGTTAACACTTTTCCAAACACATCTGAGTGAGGCCTTGATATAGCTTCCATATGCATTCTGTGAAAAGTATATTTGGAATAATTTCCGTATTTGTGGCACCAAGCCTGGTCATTTCTCTTGAATAATTGGGCTTCTTCTTCCAAGCATCTCTTAAACTTATGATTGCAAGTGTCTTGGCTCATAGACAGGAAAAGGTGACCATATGTCTCCGCATCATGGGATTCTGGCTCATCTTTACACACATGTCGATTGTCATTGGCATTCTCAAGGCATCTTTTTGATGAATTGGTTTCTTCTCTATAGATGTCTATGTCATAGTCAGCACTGTTGTCACTGGACGAATCATTACCCTCTGGAAGCAATTATGAGGATTCGTATAAATCATTTACTCTGCCATCAATGTGATTATATTTAACTATATCCAGTTAGATTTAATAGAGTAAAATTTCTTGTTGTCTTAAATAACATAGATAGGCTCTAAGAAATTCAATCCTAAAATAATAATAAACAACTGTAAACAAAGAAATGATAATCATTTTATCCTTACATTAGAAGATGCTTTGCAAAGCTTATCAAATCTTATTTGTGAATGTCTCTTTATTAGAAATTTGGGAGTAGACTTCAAAATGCCATTGGCTGTGATCTGTTTTTCTTCTCTCTCCCTTGTCCTTGAATTCATAATCCTTGAAGAGAATGTATTAAGGTGTGAAGCATAGCGACATTGTTGAGGAAGAACTAGGCCTTCTTGCCTTGCAAGATCGTTGTGAAATGACGAATCCAAATCTGGATTTAAGCATTACCTCTTGCATACTGAAGAGGATGCAGATATAGGACTATCAGTGTCATAAGATGTATTCTTATTCCTGAGGTAAGGACGACAAGCGATTATCATACACACTACGAAGAACAGGAACAGAAGAATAGTAAGCCCAACAACGCCTCCCAGAATACTTGAATTTGCCATTAGTTCACTTATTGAATATGATGCACTACCTGTATTTGAGATAACAGATAGATAAATATAAAGGTAAAGAAACGAAATTATTAGAATAATTTAACTAGGAAAAGGTGATGTGATGATGTAATATATCTCATGTAAGTCAATCTTAGATAAAGTAAGCACACACATACGGAATAAAATAAAAATGATCAGATCCCTGGTGGTTGCGCAGCAGGAGTGTGAACGTCGAACAATATGGCCTCACTCTTTCCATATCTGTTATGGGCATTTACTTTTATGCAGACAATTGCTCCATCTTCTAAAAGATCTATTACCCATACTGGAACATTGCTGTGGAATTGCAATGATTGTAAATATATCTGTGAATGAATATAGACAGTTTTTAAATTCTAATATCTGCATTTTTGTTGTGTACGTTATGATTTGCCATTAAATGTAAAGACTAGTCCGTCCTATTCTCATACTAATTTCAGTAACGTGTTAGCATGGTTTGCAATATGATCTAAATTTTGATTAATTATTGCATATTTTTCCTTACCTCACTTTAGTTAAGATACCTGGTTAAATTTGCAATGAATGCTCCGTTTTGCTTTGCCTCCAGAAGGAACATCTGAGGAGAACCACCACTGAATCCTTTAAGACGTACAACAGTCAAGGAGTAGCAATTACTTCCTTTCGATTTAAAGATTTGGTTGAACAATTATACTGTGTATCAGGAGGTCCAACAGGGACGAGCTGAAGTAGGCAAGGCTCTCGCTGTTTACCAATATTATTATATGCACGACATTTAAAGAAATCAAAGTCCCCTGGCGTAAGAAGTGTCAAATTAATACTGGAGCTCAGTCCATATCTCTGTATGTATTCGTCTGGCACATTTTCCTCAGTGTCATCATCTCTAATTTCAATCCATTCTCACGTGGTTATCCAAGGTGGATTAGCATCAACATTGCAAGTCAAGCTAAGAAAAGAGCCAACTGCAGCACCTAGTTTCTTAATGTGAGTCTTACCAGCACACACTTGGGCATCTTTGAAAACAGAAACCATTAAATACATGTTTAAGCACTTGCGTTAATTCATAATTTAAAGTAAAAAGTTTATAATTCTGATGCTAAGTTTAGAGTACTTTTTTCAGAAATATAATTAAGAATTATTGCTTAAAAACATGAACTTACATCTGACTATTTATTACTTATGTTATGTCCTACTTCATTATATGCGGTGTAAACTTACAGTCCTGCATGACTTCTCTGCACCATTTGTATTATCAAGGCTTGATTGGCAATGCGTAGGCCTAGGTTTGCCTTTTGGTTAACTATGACAACCTGAAGTGCATACATTCTTGATAATATTACGTCTCCATAATATTAAATTAGCAATTATAAGATAGGTAAGTGAGATAACCTTGGAAATAGAACATGAATAATTACTATGTTAAGGTGTATTATATCCTGAAATTTTTAGAATCGTATTTTTTATGCACCCAGAATATATATGTGTTTCTCTATATTGATAGATCGATATATATATGGATGCGTTATATAATGAAATATCTATTCATGATACCAGCAACATATGCTGCCTGTATTCTGATATAATGGGCAATAAACTGATTTTGATGTAAATTACCTTAGGACTATCAAGTTATGTCGACGAAAGAGTAAATTTTGATAATAAAATTGATGGGAAAATATTCTGCTGAAAGATAATTCAATGAACCTAGTTCTTACGTTGTATCTCCAGGTAATGTTTTTGACATGGGGATTCGCGGTCACGACGCAGTCGAGGTGAATATCATCTCCTTCTTTAATGTTTGAAGAATCATTGTCACTTCCTAACATCAACTTTGCTTCTGGTGGATCTGTTCAGATAAATGCACATTTGTACATACAAATACATGGCTTCACTCCCTCTTGCAAGGCGGGTGGCCGAGCCAAGATACAAGCATTTACCACGATCCTCACATACCACAATTCCTCTTAGCTCCTCGGGGATAAAAGGGTTGCCACATTTCATCCCCCTTCCACCTTGCATGGGTCATCCACAAGTTAGGCAGGCACTGATATTCTACAAAGCGGACCGACAGCCGCAGCTGGTTTACTCTCACCTCTTTATCACATGGCAACTCCCCCCACACCTGTTCATCACAGTTCATTGCTCTAGCAGGTAGGAGAAATACCTTTATTTGGTGTCAGCTAAACAATCTTCCTCCACTCAATTCTATCTTTTGCACGCTCTCTTCCTTGTTTCACTGAAATTCCAAGTGCATTCAGCGCCCTTTTCACTCCTACCATCCCTCTCATTTTAGATTTTCCTTTTGGTCTAACTCCAATAACTTTTTTTGCATTTCACACTGTCTTCGCTATTCGTTCATCATTCATTCTTCCATGTGTCCAAGCCAACTTAGTACTCTCTGATGTAACCTATCCAATAGCTTCATTTCAATACCCGTCCTCTGCCTGACATTCTCATTTCTTACTCTTTTTATTCTATATACACTAAGCAAACTTCTAAAACACCTCATTGCCATTACATTCAACGTGTCCATTTCATTCTCTCTTGCGATCCAAGTCTCTGCTCCATACAGTGCTGTCGGCACAATCACACCTTCATATATCCTTTTCATTGCATCCATTCACAAATTCTTATTTTTCATTACACTTGTCAATCCATCTAGACACTGACCTACTTCCTTCACTCTCTGACTTACCTCTTCATCCATTCGTCTACTTCTTGCTATGTGCAACCCCAGATACTTAAAACTCTCAACTTCTTCAAGCAGCTCACTGTTCTCGCCTACACTCAGTCTGCCAACATTAACACTCCTCGTGCATTTCATGACTTACTTTTACCAATTTTCACCAGCAACTACCTTCTTTCACACACCCAAACAAACTTAGTCACCAAATGATTCAGTTCCTTCTCAACATCAGCCACCAGTACAGTATCATCTGCGAATTGATTCAATTTCCACAACCTTCCACACTCACCCACTAATTCCAAGCCTCTGTCTAATACTCTCTAATGTACTTCTCTTACCACTCCATCCAAATACACATTGATCAACCATAGCGACATTACACAACCTTGACGTAACCCTACATTCACCTCAAACCAGTCAATCATACCATTCCCGACTCCCACACTTGTTCTAACATTCAAGTAAAAACTCTTGACAGCATTCAGCAAAAGTCCACATGTCCCATACAGTCGTAACACACTCTACAACATATCTCTATCAACTCTATCACGCACTTTCTTTAAGTCCATAAAAGCCCCAAAAGTGTCCTACCATTCTCCAAGAACTTCTCATACACCTGTCTTACCACAAACACCAGAGCCACACATCCTGTTCCTCTCCTGAACCCGCACTCTTCTTCCTCGATCAATCTCTCAGTACCTTTCCTAATTCTTTCGATTAACACTTCCATACACCTTACCAATTACACTCAACAAAGTTTTTCCTCTAAAACTCCCACACTCATATGTATAATGGAATAAAATATATGTATATCCTAAAAAAATATTGAGTTTTTATTAATATTTCTTAATGTTTCAATGGCAATTATTCATAATCAAACTGACAATATGAAATACATGACCATTAATGCAAATATGGAAAGTTTACATACAATGCACCTTTAGCTGCAGTGATTTTTCAAGCGGGGAACTGGGTAAGATAAGATTAACTCCTCTACAAGTTATAGTTTCGCCTTGTAATTCTTTGTATGTCTTCATCTTCAAGGTAGAGATAGTGATGTTAGCGTCATTGCCAGTCTGCAGCTGAAGTTAAAAAACATGTATAAATGTGGATTGAATAAGTCCCCTTTAGAAAATCTGAGATCAGATTGATGAAATTAGATATTTAATCGTGCACAATAAATCTTATTTTCTTTTCAGAATCACTATATCCTATATATACATCCAGACTTACTATTTTTGTTCCCTGAAATAGTTTAGTACCTCCTTGCCACCAGGTTACTTCTGCTGCTGGATTTGAACCGGTTGTCTGGCACGTGAGATAAACATCTGTTCCAGCTAGAAAAGGCCCTTTGGCTCCTTATATCTTGACCTCCACTGGTGGCACTAAATTTTGAATACAGTGATGATATAATCAAGATATTCCAGATATGAAGGTACGGCTTCGGGTATCATATCTAAAAACAATATTTTAAATGGGCTTAATAATTACCGTGCTTTGTGTAGGATACTTAGATGAGTGATAATGAGCTTTGAAATATGAACGCTTAATATTTTCATGACACTTTAATTTTTACTAATATAGGTATACTGAGTCAAATGTTACACTTACTAAGATTTGAATAATGTGATAATAAATGTCTATTTTTCTAAGTTTTCCCTAATGCAGAGGATTAAACCCCACTCCCCCTGTGTACATTTATCTGCTTAATTATATTACAATAGGACAAACTAATAAAGT
>JAXCGZ010003926.1:45000-47500 GCA_037179515.1 Halocaridina rubra
TGGGAAAATATGTATATCATATAGAGGGCAACAATACAAAAGGTAACACAAAGGGAGAGACCCAAACCTCCCAGAGAGATGAGATACAGTTCTATAAAAAGAATGTGGGTAGTTATGGTGCTACTGCAAATGTAGTAAATAGCAAAACAGAATGTGTATTCTGTGGTTGGCAAGGTCATAAGTCTGAACAGTGTAATAAAGTAGTTAGTATAAACGAACGCAGAGACAAATTGAGAAACAATAACAAATGTCTGAGATGTACTCAGTCAGGGCATTATGCAAATGAATGTTACACTCAGTTAAACTGTAAGAAGTGTAAGAGAAATGGTCATCATGCAGCCTTGTGTTATGAACAAGAGTCAAAATTTCGCAGAAGGTTTGAAGAACCTGCATTTCTGAATGAACAGTCAGGAAATGGTTCAAATTTAGAGGAGTCAAGCAATGAGCAAGAACATTCTGACTCAGGAAAGGACAAGAAACATGTTGGTGTGATGACTATGAAGGCAGTACAAAGGCAAATGGTGAAGCCGAGTTTACCTTCATGTGCTCTGCCTACTGCAAGTGGAAAAATAAGCAGCTCAAAGGGAAATCTTTGGGTAAATACTAGGTTATTCTTTGATACAGGTTCCCAGTGTTCCTTTATAACTAGTGAATTAGCTGATAGGCTTAAATTAAGCCCAGTAGATGAAATGTCTCTTGGTATTGATGCATTTCGTTCTGAGACGAAGAAAGGAAGTTTCCCTGTTGTAAATGTAGTTATCAAATTGGGGAAAAGAAGAGCCAGAGTTAAATTACTCGTAGTTGATGACATGGTAATTAGCATCCACACTCCAGGACTAGCAAAGGCTGCAAATGTGTTAAAGTCTAATGGTCACAAGTTGGCCGATGAAGATATTGATAGTGATGTACTTGATAACATTGGCATTGTTATTGGTGCCTTACATTTTAGTCAGTTTGTTAGTGGTATTGACAAGTGGGATGTCTATACTTTGATGGAAACACCGGGTGGTGTCATGTTGTATGGCCATATTCCTTGTGATACTCAACATGAACCCAGTAATGTGCAGAGGCATATTGTTATGCGAGTAGGAACACAGGTTTTTCCTACAGCTACTCAAGAGTTGATTGATGAGGCCAAAAGGCCAGTTAATAAGTTGTTGAGTGAAGAGGCCATAGAGCCTGTTAATAAGCTGTTGATTGAGAAGGCCATAGAGCCTGTTAATAAGTTGTGGGAGCCAGAGAGTATTGGAGTAAAGCAAGAAGTGCATTACGAAGATAAAAGTACACTTAGAAGTTTTAGAGAGTACGTTCCCTTGAAGCCTATCCACACTCCTCTCCTACACAATTTTCAGAGTGCCTTTGGACAAATGAAGTCTCTAATAGAACAGTTGGAGGAAATATTGGAGAATGTTCATGTGGGTAATTTGTTGGATGCTTGTACCAGTGAAGAGACACGGTATGATATAGGCAATACTGCAGATGTAGAGTGGGAAAAGGCCAAAATATCACTGCAAGCATTGAATTCCAACAATGCAAGACCTCAAAGGGTACTGGATCAGCGACTTTCTAAAGAATCTAGATCTCCTAACGTATCAATCTTTAGTTTAATCTGGAATATAATTACAGACAAGTTGTCGTTGAAAGGTCTGAAAGCTAGAGATGAAGTGCTGACCAAACAGAAACTTCTGTCACTGGTGGGTATATTTTTGGACCCCTTAGGTCTAATATCACCCTTACTAAGAAGAGGGAAAATTCTTATTCAGAGAGCTTGGTCTGAAAAGCTCTCATGGGAATATCTGTTGTCAGAAGTATACGAAGAGGAATCATCAAATTATGAAAGATATGAACTTCAAGCTGCCCAAAGGGTTAAAGAATTGTGGGCATGCTTAATCATTGATGATAAATTGTAGTACTGATGGGGAGACCCTCCATTTTTTCCTTTTTGGAGGGGCCCAGGATGTCTTGAATATATTTCAAGACAGTTTATTTCTACGTACATTATGTAAGTGTTATTTTGCATATAGTTTCGTTTATTGTAACGTAAGTGCATGAATGTATACTTTTAGACTTAGCATGTATACTTATTAAGTTCTATCATGTATACACGTATATTCGTATGTATAATGTGTAGTTTATTAGGGAGGCTGGCCGTAGAAGACGTGGAGAAAGGAATGTAGGTCACTAATGGATTTTAGCCATTAACCCTTCACCTCCTTGATAACGCTTATTGCATCGCCTCGTTGAACAAAGAACTGTTGTAAGCAAGTCATAGCTCAACTTAGTCCTAGTACCAAGGACCCCGACAAACTAGAGGAGTTTGTGGGACTTTCTTACAAGTAGTTAGTTGCCGTCGTGAGATGCTACGAGGCACTCATGTTTACTGTGTTCATTGACAGTGCTTATAAGTTAAAGGGTTTGTTGTTCTCGTGGGGCGTTACGAGACATTCAAGTAGAAGAACGTGAGAGAGATCCGTGGATCAGAAGATACGTTTTTGATTCG
>JAXCGZ010003926.1:50000-57500 GCA_037179515.1 Halocaridina rubra
AACCTTATTTTACAACAAATCTGTTCAAGAAATGTATGACATCTTTTGTGAGAAATATGGGAAGATAGTAGATTGCTGCATACCTGTCACCAAAGTAGGTGTAATTCATGCCAGAGAGAAATGGTTCGATAATGGGTGTAAAAGAGCTAAGGAGTGGAGAGACAAATGCTGGAAAAGGTATAGGAGGAGAAAAAACATAAATGCCTGGCAAACCTACAAAAGAGCAAGAAATGACTACCTAAGTAAAAGGAGAGAGGGAGAGAGAGACTATGAGAGGGACATCACCAGGAAGGCTAAAGAAAATCCCAAGCTTTTCCACAGCTTTATCAGAGGAAAACTGAAGGTAAAAGAACAGGTTTTAAGGCTAAAGAGAGCGGATGGAAGCATCACTGAGACGGATGAAGAGATCTGCAAAGAATTGAACAAGGAGTTTCAGTCAGTATTTACAGTAGAAAATACCCCACCCCCTCAGATTGCAGTGATAGAAGCTCAAGGGACTGTATTAGAGAACGTCAACCTTACAGCCACAGAGGTATGCAAAGCGCTGATGGATTTAGATGTTCATAAAGCTACAGGTCCCGATGACATGTCCCCTCATGTGCTTAAAAAATGCGCAAACACAATATCAGTGGCACTAAGTATCATATTTAAGGAGTCACTGGAGTTGGGGGAGATTCCAAGATGCTGCAAACAAGCAAATGTGATACCTATCTTCAAAAAGGGAAGGAGGGATACGGCTCTGAACTATAGACCAGTTTCCTTGACCAGCATAGTTTGCAAAGTTATGGAGAAACTACTAAGGAAACATATCTCTCTTCACTTGGAATCCTTCAACTTTTTGTCAGTGAGGCAACATGGCTTCAGAGAAGGTAGATCAACAGTAACAAACTTATTAGAATTTTATGATGAGGTAAGCCAAATCTTACAGGAAAGAGAGGGCTGGTCAGATTGCATATTCCTAGACTTCCAGAAAGCGTTTGACACTGTTCCACATGGGAGACTTATTAGGAAGCTGCAATCAATGGCTAGAATAGGTGGAAATGTTTCGGAATGGATAAAAACTTACTTAGAAGGAAGGGAACAGAGGGTTAGAGTAAGACACTCAGTGTCTGAATGGAGAAGAGTTAGTAGTGGAGCTCCACAGGGTTGAGTTTTAGGGCCACTTTTGTTCCTTGTATATGTAAATGACCTACCAGAATCAGTAAATTCATTCATGAATATGTTTGCAGATGATGCAAAGATTGTGAAGAAAGTAAAAAACGAGAACAATGGTAGAGAACTTCAGGAGGATCTAAATAATCTGCATGAGTGATCAGAAAAGTGGCTAATGAAATTCAATACTTCAAAATGTAAGGTAATGAGAATGGGTACAAGTGCAAGAAGGCCCAAGCTTGACTACTCGGTGGCTGGAGTACAACTTCAAGAGACAGAAAATGAGAGAGATCTAGGAGTAAACATACTGGCAGATTTGTCTCCAGAAATACATATAAATGGCATAGTAAGGGCAGCATATGCATTCTTATCAAATGTAAGGGTAGCCTTCAGGCACATGGACAAGGAAATGTTCAGAAATATTTATGTAACCTATGTGAGGCCAAAACTCGAATATGCAGCCCCCTTTTGGAATCCGCACTTGAAAAAGCACATAGCTAAGCTTGAAAAGTTCAAAGACATGCCACGAAACTGGTGCCAGAAATACGCAATCTCAGTTATGATGAGAGGCTGAGGGAATTAGACTTACCATCACTCGAAGCTAGAAGAGTGAGGGGGGATATGGTGACAGTCTTTAAATTCCTTCATGGTTATGATAGAGTGGATAGGGATCGATATTTTGATATGGCTGGCTCTAGAACTAGAGGTCATAGTTTGAAGCTTCGTAAGAAAACTTCTTCGCAGGATGTAAGGAAATACTTTTTCAGTGTAAGAGTAGTTGATAATTGGAATTCGCTAAGAGGAGGTAGTTAATGCTATCTCAATCCATAGGAGACGGGAAGATACGAGCTTTGGGCTCTTTCCCGTAAACACAATTAGGTAATCATATATATATATATATATATATATATATATATATATATATATATATATATATATATAAATATATATATATAAATATATATATATATATATATATATATATATATATATATATATATATATATATATATATATATATATATATATATATATATATATATATATATATATATATATATATATATATATATATATATATATATATATATATATATATATATATATATATATATATATATATATATATATATATATATATATATATATATATATATATATATATATATATATATATATATATATATATTGTTGAAATTATTCTCTTTGGGGGTCCTGTGAGGATTGTAAAAAACCTGTTTAGCTTTCTGCAGAGCTTTGTCTAAGAAAAAGGGAGGATAACAAAGATGGTCAAGCTGAGAATAAACCGTTTGAATTTCATGCTCTAAATAATTAGAGCTACAAATCCGGAGGGCTCTAAGGAATAAATTCGAAGCTATACCTAATTATACTTTTTCTTCATGATAACTATAAAAGTGCACATAAGACGCAGAGTGGGTGGATTTTCTATAGACTTTAAAGTTGTAACCCAAAGAATCTCTAACAATGAGGACATGAAATTCAAACGGTTTATTCTCAGCTTGACCAACTTTGTTATCCTCCCTTTTCTTAGACAAAGCTCTGCAGAAAGCTAAACAGGTTTTTTACAATCCTCACAGGACCCCCAAAGAGAATAATTTCAACAAAATCCTCCTTCCTTTTCACCAAAAGCTAGGCGTCATAAATGATACATTAGGTAAACAGTCCCCATTCACTTTTAACTATCCCACCACTTTAAGAAAAGAATTAGTTAACGTTAGTCAAAACAAAAAAGAAGTTAATGCAGGAGTATACCAAATAAGCTGTAATGATTGCAATAGAGTGTACATAGGACAAACAGGCCGCTCTTTATCCCAGAGAGTCTTAGAACACAAGAGAGCAGTAAGATATAATCAAGAAAATTCAGCTATTTTTACCCACATCAATGAACATAATCATCGGATTGATTGGAGTGGTGCCACTACGCTATTTAAAAGTACCTGTCAGTTCAAACGGAAAATAGTGGAATCTTCCCTCATTGAAATGAAGGACAATTTTAATCTATCTAGGGGGCAATGGACCCCTGACATAATTGATAAAGCCCTCCTGAAGCGCTGCCTCAACGAAGTTATCCCTCAAGATAAACCCCCAACCAGATTGTAGTCGTTATTGTGTATTTTGATTGTATTAGGATTTATATATGTATTTCATTTTGTATGCTCTTGTATATGGGGATGTGTGTACAGATATTGTTACATGTGTATATTTATATGTGCATATTTATTAATATTCTTTTAATTATAATAATATGTTGGGGGCTATCTTCTTTCAGATCATTTATCATTTTAAGGATTAACATTTTTCTTTGTTAATGGTTTAATGATCTTGGCGGCTTCTTGGTTGAGGATAATTCGTTTGGATTAGACCTGTCCTGTTATCATAAAAATTTTCTAATCCCTCAGGTCTCATGAGTCCTTTTGTTTATGTCTCCTCCTTCTTTGTTATTTTGTCTCAGTTGTGCTTGAGAAGGGATCCAGTTAGGATCCGAAATATAGCATTGTTTTATAAGTTTTGTTTCACTGATGGGCTTCCTTACTATTTAGAACATAAGAACATAAGAATAGAGGACACTGCAACATGCCTACTGGCACACACGAGGCAGCTCCATTTTTGAATTGTATTTTCAGCATGTCTAACCTATTCTATTCTACTCTACTTATTTATTCTGTTTTTCTTTTTATGATTTTTCTAATAAGCACTAACCTATTCATACCCACCCTACCTCTGTCATATGTCTATCTAATCTACATTTGAAGGTGTCTAAGGTATTGGCATTTACTATCCTACTAGGAAGCTTGTTCCATGCATCAGCTACTCTATTACCAAACCAATTTTTACCAATTTCCCTTCTGAACCTAAATTTATCAAGCTTAAATCCATTATTACGAGTTCTGGTTTGATCATGAATTTTTAAAACTTTATTAATATCTTCCTTGTTAATCCCTTTAAACCATTTATACTCTTCAGTTATATCCCCCCTAACTCTCTACCGAAATTTGGGTACCACATGCCAAGGATTATCACAAGATAAGATCAATACATTAAATTCTCTCACAGGAAAGAACAGCAGCCCGTCAGTTAATATAAATTTGGATGAGGAATATAACAATTTTGTCATGACTCTTAAGAATAGTCAGAGAGACTATATTCCCATGAAACATTGCAGATAAAAAAAAAATGACCCTAAATGGATGAACAATAGAATAATGAATCTTATAGGTATTAAAAGAGGAATATACAGGAAACTAAAAAGATGTGAAGAGCAGGTGAGGCAGCAATATATACAGTTAAACAGGGAAGTTAAAAAGATAGTTAGAGAGTCGAAAAGAAAATACGAAGTTCGAATAGCAGGAGAAGCTAAAGAAAATCCTAAAGGGTTTTATCAACATTATCAAACAAAATTTAAGGAAAAAGTCGGACCAATTGAACTAGCCAATGGCCATATCACAGATGACGATAAAGTGATGTGTACATGTTTAAATGATTATTTCTTATCTGTATTTACAAATGAAAACTTGGAAAATATTCCGGAAGTAGAATCCATTTACAGAGACAGTCCCGATAATATACTTAGTTCAATAAATATTACGAGAGAGGAGGTAATAAAAGAAATAGATAAATTAAAGGCTCATAAATCTCCGGGACCTGATGGAATATATGCTAGAATATTAAAGGAATGCAAGGAAGAGCTTAGTTGTCCTCTAACTGCATTATTTAATAATTCAATAAAATTAGGATCGGTACCCATGGAGTGGAAATTGGCAGATGTGGTACCAATATTTAAAAAAGGAGAACGTGTTAAAAACAATAATTATAGGCCGGTAAGTTTAACGTCAACAGTGGGTAAGATTCTAGAATCCATAATTGCAAATAAAATAAGGGCACATCTAGAATTACACAGACTGATAAAACTTTCACAACACGGGTTTCTTAAGGGTTTTTCGTGCCTTACAAACTTACTGTCTTTTTATTCAGAAGTTTACGAGGCAGTAGATTGTGGCAAAGAATATGATACAATATATCAAGATTTTAGCAAAGCTTTTGATAGAGTTCCTCACAAAAGATTAGTTAAAAAGCTGGAAGCTCATGATATAGGAGGAGCTGTGCTCAGATGGATCAAACAATGGTTAAAAGACAGAAAACAGAGGGTTTGCATAAATGGAGAGAATTCAGAGTGGGGCTCGGTTACAAGCGGGGTACCACAAGGCTCGGTACTGGGTCCTCTATTATTCATCGTATATCTAAATGATCTGGATTCGGATATCAGTAGTAACCTAAGTAAATTCGCAGACGACACTAAAATAGGTAGAACTATAAATGGAAAAGAAGACATTCATGCTTTACAGGAAGATCTAAATAGATTATCTGAATGGTCGGACAAATGGCAAATGGAATTTAATGTTGAAAAATGTAAAGTAGTTAAAATGGGTACTATAAAAGACAATACTAGTTATAAGCTAAATAACCATGAAATCATGAGTTCTCAGTGTGAAAGGGATTTGGGAGTTCTTGTGAGTAGTAGTCTTAAGCCAAGAGAGCAATGCACAGCAGTCAGAAATAAAGCAAACAGAATTTTAGGATTTATCTCAAGAAGCGTCAGCAATAGGACGGAAAAAGTTATTTTGCAGCTCTATCTTGCATTAGTTAGGCCCCATTTAGATTATGCTGCGCAATTCTGGTCACCCTATTATAGAATGGAAATTGAATCCTTGGAGAGAGTGCAACGAAGAATGACCAAGATGATACACAATATCAGAAATCTACCATATGAGGACAGATTAAAAAAACTTAATCTACATTCTCTAGAGAGGCGAAGAGTTAGGGGGGATATGATTGAAGTGTATAAATGGTTTAAAGGGATTAACAAGGGAGATATTAATAAAGTTTTAAAAATTCATGATCAAACCAGAACTCGTAATAATGGATTTAAGCTTGATAAATTTAGGTTCAGAAGGGAAATTGGTAAAAATTGGTTTGGTAATAGAGTAGCTGATGCATGGAACAAGCTTCCTAGTATGATAGTAAATGCCAATACCTTAGACACCTTCAAATGTAGATCAGATAGACATATGACAGAGGTAGGGTGGGTATGAATAGGTTAGTGCTTATTATAAAAATCATAAAAAGAAAAACAGAATAAATAAGTAGAGTAGAATAGAATAGGTTAGACATGCTGAAAATACAATTAAAAAATGGAGCTGCCTCGTGTGTGCCAGTAGGCATGTTGCAGTGTCCTCTATTCTTATGTTCTTATGTTCTTATGTAGATTAAGTTTTTTTAATCTGTCCTCATATGGTAGATTTCTGATGTTGTGTATCATCTTGGTCATTCTTCGCTGCACCCTCTCCAAGGATTCAATTTCCATTCTATAATAGGGTGACCAGAATTGCACAGCATAATCTAAATGGGGCCTAACTAATGCAAGATAGAGCTGCAAAATAACTTTTTCCGTCCTATTGCTGACGCTTCTTGAGATAAATCCTAAAATTCTGTTTGCTTTATTTCTGACTGCTGTGCATTGCTCTCTTGGCTTAAGACTACTACTCACAAGAACTCCCAAATCCCTTTCACACTGAGAACTCATGATTTCATGGTTATTTAGCTTATAACTAGTATTGTCTTTTATAGTACCCATTTTAACTACTTTACATTTTTCAACATTAAATTCCATTTGCCATTTGTCCGACCATTCAGATAATCTATTTAGATCTTCCTGTAAAGCATGAATGTCTTCTTTTCCATTTATAGTTCTACCTATTTTAGTGTCGTCTGCGAATTTACTTAGGTTACTACTGATATCCGAATCCAGATCATTTAGATATACGATGAATAATAGAGGACCCAGTACCGAGCCTTGTGGTACCCCGCTTGTAACCGAGCCCCACTCTGATTTCTCTCCATTTATGCAAACCCTTTGTTTTCTGTCTTTTAACCATTGTTTGATCCATCTGAGCACAGCTCCTCCTATACCATGAGCTTCCAGCTTTTTAACTAATCTTTTGTGAGGAACTCTATCAAAAGCTTTGCTAAAATCTAGATATATTGTATCATATTCTTTGCCACAATCTACTGCCTCGTAAACTTCTGAATAAAAAGACAGTAAGTTTGTAAGGCACGAAAAACCCTTAAGAAACCCGTGTTGTGAAAGTTTTATCAGTCTGTGTAATTCTAGATGTGCCCTTATTTTATTTGCAATTATGGATTCTAGAATCTTACCCACTGTTGACGTTAAGCTTACCGGCCTATAATTATTGTTTTTAACACGTTCTCCTTTTTTAAATATTGGTACCACATCTGCCAATTTCCACTCCATGGGTACCGATCCTAATT
>JAXCGZ010003926.1:62500-65000 GCA_037179515.1 Halocaridina rubra
GTTGAGTAATTCTTTAGGACGGTTTTTTTTTTTATCATGCCTACATCTGCACTGAGTATTCTTGCGTAGCCATTACACATCTCTTGCTATTCCATTACATTTGACAAGTCACAACACTCTCCACATATGTCTATTTTTTTCTCTTTTTCACACATATTTCCTACTATTTATGGAAGGTCCACAACTAATGGCCCCCAGTACCAAGCATAGAGGGGTGCGAAGAATCTCCAGGGTTCATGTTGAATCCACTATTGGCTTGAGGGCAGACACGCCTGGTGGTAGTAATGGTTCTGCCCTAAACCTTGCACCTCTCAATAGATCTGCTTATTTCACTCTTCACGATTCTAACATTCGTGGGCTGAACTCTAATCTTTCGTCTGTGGAACAGTACTTGTGTACTTTCCTCTCTAACCTCCTCCTCCTATCTTAAACCCAGCTGTCTATACATGCTTCCACTGACCCATTTCAGATATTTCACTAGTAATCTGTATACACGTTTTCGTTCCAAAGGTGGGGTCTGTGCCTACTGCAACACTAACACTTCTATTGCGAGACTCATGGACCTTGAATCTCCTGACTTTGATGTTCTCTGGCTTAAAATCAATCTCTCCACTACCACTATTTTCCTTTGCTTCTGCTACTGTTCTCCAAACTCCACCGAGTTTGTGTCTTTCTTTGAATATCTGTCCTCGTGCCATGAGTCCTTGCTATCTTCTCACCCACATGCAGAAGTTCTTTACATTGGAGACTTCAATGTACACCACAGTGAGTGGCTTAATTCTTCTCACACTGACGTGGGAGGAAGTAAGACCCTTGCTTTTTCTATAACTCACGATCTGGAGCAAATTGTCAAACATCATACTCGCCTTCCTGATCGTCACGAACATGCAGCAAACACTC
The DNA here is from genome assembly GCA_037179515.1 of Halocaridina rubra. NCBI lineage: Eukaryota > Metazoa > Arthropoda > Malacostraca > Decapoda > Atyidae > Halocaridina > Halocaridina rubra. The sequence continues at coordinate 63,401 of JAXCGZ010003926.1, forward strand.
TTCACCTATTTCTTACTTCTAACCCTTCAAACTACTCTTATTCTGTGCTTTCCCCTCTTGGCAAATCTGACTACTCTCTGATCTCAATCTCTTACATTTTATCTCCCCCTCCACCAATTCGATCCTACTCGGTGCTGCCTTTGGTACTTTGAGCATACTGAACATGACCTCGGGAATAGAGGCGCACATCCCCTCTTCTACAAAAACTTTCTCTCCCCCTAAACCTTGGTTTGACCGTGCTCACTCCACGGTTATCCAGGCAAGAAATCGGGCACAATGATCTTACCAAGCCTTTCCTTCAGATTTAACTTGCTCTGTTTTTATTGTTACTAGGAATCGCTGTACTGCTCAGATTCGAAGGTCTAAGGCTTCCTTTATAAGAAGGAAAGTTGATGACCTTAACTCCTCTCCCACTGACAAATGCTTCTGACCCTTAGCCAAAAACCTCTCCTAAAACTTCTGTAACTCAAGCTTTCCCCCTCTCATTCGATCTGATGGTTCCATAGTTTACTCTCCAACTGACAGATCCACTCTCTTTGTCTCTCATTTTTCTGCCAACTCTTCTATAAACGATTCCAGCGCACCTGTTCCTCAATCTTTACCCCTTTCCAACCCTATGCCCTCCCTTATCCTTTCTTCACGCAAAGTTTGAGGTTCTTCGCTCGCTAAAGACGAACAAGGCATATGGTCCCGATGGTATCCCTGCAAAGTTCCAAAAGGAGTTTGCTGATGAGCTGGCTCTCTTGTTTTGCCGTCTTTTTGGCCTCATTCTGTCAACCAGTATCTATCCTTCATCTTGGAAGCATGCTCTAGTTCAACCTGTTCCTAAGAAGGGTGACCGCTCTATTCCTTCAAACTACCGACCTATTGCCCTAACCTCCTCTATCGCTAAAGTTTTCGAAACTTTGCTCAATTCTCACTTCTTGAAACGTATTGAATCTAACTCACTTATCTCCTATCACCAGCATGGCTTCTGCAAGGCAAGGGCCACTGGTGATCTCCTATCCTATCTTACTCATGTATGGTCATCTCTGAGGAACTATGGGGAATCCTTTGTTGTCGCCCTTGATATCTCTAAGGCTTTTGACAGAGTCTGGCACAAGGCTCTGTTGGCCAATCTCCCTGCCTATGGCTTTACCCCTTCTTTCTGTTCTCTGATTTCCAGTTTTCTTATTGACCGTTTTATATCTGTAGTTGCTGATGGCGCGACATCTAGCCCTTTCTGTGTTACCAGTGGTGTTCCACAGGGCTCTGTTCTTTCACCTACTCTGTTCCCTCTCTTCATCAATGACCTTATAAAATTCCCATCTTCCTCTCTTCTTCATGCCTTTGCTGATGATTGTACCATTCACTTTTCTTCTGTCTTTTCTTCATACTCTTCATCTGTTACTCGTAAATAATCTCGTATCACTCTTTCCTCTTCTCTTAACTCCGATTTGCAGAGAGTATCTGAGTGGAGCACTCAAAATTTAGTTAAATTCAGTGCCTCCAAGACACAGTTTCTGGCAATCTCTTTATCTTCTTCACCTCCTGATAACCCTGTTGTCTTCAAAACTAATGAAATTTACCCTTTTAAATCTATCAAAATATTAGGAATCCA
>JAXCGZ010003926.1:67500-70000 GCA_037179515.1 Halocaridina rubra
CTTTTAAATATATGGCAAGTATATTCTATTAAAAACCTTTTTTAATACCAAATAATTCATAAGCAAGGCTTTTGCATTACTATCATTTCTTCATTTCATATATATGCTACTAATATATTTCTTCTACATACAAATAAATTTAAATAATTCAATACAATTAATATTCATCTTCCTTAGTGAGTTAAACGTTAGCAAGGGTTATGACTGAATGTCTGTGAGAATCCAGAGCAGGCAGGACAGTTATCGTTACTCAAGAAATTAACGAGGCCGTCGATTGCTGTTTGGTGCCATATAGTCAGGGGTCCATTTGTAACTGTAGTTATTGGAGACTGTAAATAATGATACCATTGTTAATTATCGCCATCGATCACTCACTTATCGTAGCTGCTTATCCATCCATAGTGTGTGTGTGTAGTATATATATATATATATATATATATATATATATATATATATATATATATAATATATATATATATAGATATATATATATATATATATATATATATATATATATATATATATATATATATATATATATATATATATATATATATATATATATATATATATATATACAAACACATACACACCCATTATTGAAAATATGTTATTTATCATTTTACGGTACTTGCTAGTATAACTTATTCTCAGCATGTTAAAAGAAATACTGTTTGAAAATCTGATTTCATACATAGAGTGGGAAGAATAGCCTACCGGAACACTGTTGATGGTTTGGGTAATAATATTTGAAGCTGCATTAAGCTGACAGTACAGATTTTGTGTGTTAAGGGCTCCTAATAGGCTGTTGCCATTGGACTGTCCGACGGGCAGGCGGTATAAATCGTTAGGACACGCTGTAAAGCTCGGCCCTAGTGTTGTTAGGGTAGTAGTGCAACGGTTCTAGAAGCATGAACAAGAATTATAATGAGTATCATTAAGAGTGTATTCTGTGATTAGGTTAGATTTTAAAAGTAAAATTTGATCGAGTTTTCACTCTGATGTTGTTGTTGTTGTTAACATAAGGATATTTTTCATTCTGCAACGCATATAAAGAATAAATGATAAAGTGCTGGAAGAATAGGCCCCCTAAGGCTTCCTCTGTACATAATGCCTTATAATAAACATTTTCAATATCATAATATGTGAGACTGTTAAGTTTTATTAATCTTAAGTACTTGAAATACTACACATTCAAACGGCTATCAAAATGCTGATCATTCTCTCTATTTCAATACAAATATGCTGGAAACTATATTTAATGTCCTGATTTAGCTACCGAGATATTTGATATTATATTCATCTCAAACTATTCACGTTCTAATAATCAGATTAATATTAAAACGAATATATAGATGAAATAAAGGAATATACCAAAAATCTCAAAAATGTTAATTAAAAAACTCAAGATGAGAATTTTAAAAAATTGTATGCTAATCCCGAAATATTCGTCTTTTATTAAAGACATTGGTATTGATTACTGAAAGATCCCAAAAAATAGAGCCATGGGAACACTGTTGCTAGAAATATACCCAAAATCGATCGGCTTTACGTCACGAACTCTCTTTTCCATAAAGGGCTAGGACTGTGCTTGCTTATGAAGGACTTTGGTTTTCCCAGATGTGACCGTCGCACTGAATGAATGCCCTTTCTAACCTCAGACCATGGCGGGTCTCGAACCCACGACCTGACGAATCAATGTCGTGAGCGCTACCGCTCGGCCACGGTGACCACAGAAATATTCCCAAATATATTCTAGAAATTATTCACAGCTATATTAAGCTATTTGGAATATGGACAATGTAATTACAATTATAATAACAAACAAGTAGGGACTATTTATACTAAACCGTGTTTTACGTCACGGACTCCCTTTTCAACCAAGGGTTAGGACAGTCACCTTCTTGCAAAAGACTTGTTTTGGCAAATGTAATCGCTACACTGAGTTCATGCCCTTGCCAACCTCAGACCGTGGCGGGGCGCGAACCCTCGACCTGACGCCTCAAAGTCGCGGACGCTACCGCTTGAACCACGGTGACTACATTCTGACTATCCATTATATATTCCTAATTCCACAAAATCATTTTAAGTTCTAACAATGTCATAAATGCTATTATGCAATTTTTTTTATTATTAATTTTTAGTGATTCCTCTGAAAACCAATTAACGTGATTAATAATATAGAAAATATACTATCTATCATAATACCTTACAGCTGTGTTCAGAGTATGGTAAATTTTTGCGAATTTAAACCTTTTGAGCTTTTAGTTTTCCTCTCAGATTGGTTTGTGTGTGTGTGTGTGTGTGTGTGTGTGTGTGTGGCAAACCTTCTCAGCTTTACATATACTATTTTCACAATTAATGTCTCTTATTGTCTCTGCTTCGTGTTATTGAGAGATTATTCGTTCCCAGGTCCGAGGAGGGCTGTTTTATTTTTAATTTATTTTTTGGCCCGTCCTTGTGTCACAATCATAAAAAAGAAATTGTGTATGGGGGGGGG
>JAXCGZ010003926.1:90000-95000 GCA_037179515.1 Halocaridina rubra
AAGACTCAAGATGGACGGAAGTAGATTTGAAAAAGCTGGCGGGACTCAATCTCATCCGCACCCTCAGGAAAGTCGAAGAAGTGAGAGCAAGAAACTATTTTCCATTATTAATTTCCATCAAAACATGTGATCACTATATATATATTTTTTCTTTTTTTGGTAATAGGATAGCAAAATATCACGACTAGAAATAAAGGAAATTTTTAATTTCAATTGATATAATAATTTAGATCAAGTGAAAAAAAAATAAAATAAAAGCATGAGATTATGTTTTAGATAAAACCACTTTGCTTTACTGAAAAACTTTCCTTATCTAAATCCATATACGATCTTTCAACAGATTCGAGACCTGCTATCGAATGAACCTCCATGGGATGTTCGCATTCCCGAACAAGATATAGAAGCCCATTTATCATGTGTTTCTACATGGCACTGATTGCTACTACTTGGCACTGATTGCTACTACTTGGCACTGATTGCAACTACATGGCACTGATTGCTACTACTTGGCAATGATTGCTATTCGCAAGCCAATGTTTACTAACTGATAATAACATAACAACTACATCACAATAATTTGCTATGCATTCCTTGTCCTGGCTCTGAAAACTAACTCGCTTACTTAAAATGTTCCAGCCAAATACAGTGTGATGCTTATAGCTATACTTTTTAGTTTTTTCTTGAAAATTTTCCCCTATGCTATATAAATTTTTTCCTGTGATTTTTGAGCATTTAAAGAAATATTAGAATTTTTTTTTCGTTTGCCTGTGCTGTTTGCATGATTATAGAAAACCTGCTCTGTTCATGGAAACTACTAAAACAATGCTTGGTATATTTATATATACAGATTGTTTTAAGAGCATGAAAATTTTATAATATCAAAATCTTACTTAAGCATTGTGAAATATATGTGTTGTATTTTATACTAATAAACCATACATCTGACTATGAAACAATATGAGTTATGATCGTGTTTCCAAATGGAACTATACAGAGCATATTGAATTGTCTGTATTATCTTAAGATTTAACATTTCAATACATATTTTGCGACCTGAGAGAAGATTTTGAAACAATATATTTCGACTAAACAGTGATCTATTTGAAAAATAATATAGGGGGTAAAAAAATATAATCACACACACGCACACGCACAACTTATATCCGTCATCGATACTGGCTTTTAAACATCTAAAAAAAAAAGCAAAAAAGAAAAAAAAGTCGCCTCTTCAAGCTAATATATCTTTTATCAGAAAAGAGTTTGGTTTTCTGTTGCATTGGCTGCTATTTTCTCCTTCACCGGAATGTTTTGTTAATTGTACAGGAATCAGTTCAGAATGAAGTTTATTAGCAACTTCCAAAGCTTTTGATGAATTTGCTGGAGAGTTTTCATTTTGCATATCCTCGTGCCACAACGGACTTTGAAAATTTTGTTGTTCTTCAGCTATAGTGGCTGAATGGATAAGACTTCTCATCTCTAGGTTTTCTTCTCTGGGCTCATTGCAATTTTGTTCTTGCTTTGACTTGGTAGTTTGACTCGTAGTGAATCTAGACGAATCAAGTTTTGCCACCTGTGCACCAAATAATTTAACATTATCTCTTTGTGTTCCTGAGGGATACTGGAATACACTGACATTCCCTTCAAACATTGCACTTATTCTGGGGAAACAAGGGTTATCAAATGGTGATCTTTGATCTATTCGTATTACAGGTGATTGACACTTAGCAATATTATAGCCAGAACAACTAGTGACAAACGTAGTTCCAGTCTTATTGTGCATGAAGTCATTAACTATGCTGCGGTCAACAATATCGTCTGCATAACATCTTTCTCCACATTTGGTGGCCATGGACGGCAATAACTGGAATGATTCACAGTTGATATTATTTGAATATGGCATTGGCGTATATGCAAAATCTTCATTTACTTCATTAACATGATCTCCTGCACTAGAAGCTTTATACTTGTTACCTGTAATATTAGAGGTACTTTTCAGTTTCACCGAAGTATTGTTTCTCTCCATAAAAAGTTGAGAGTTGAAGAGGCCGTGACTATATTTCGGTATTTCTAACGGTTTCACGCTCTTGATATCATACTTTTCAATGCCATTATTGCAGCTTGTTAAATTTCCATGCAAAATTCCATTAGCAAAATAGTTTTGATTGAATTTATTACTGTGGCCTACAGCTTCTGCCACAGAACAGTCTTTGAGAGACTGTCCAGTGACGCTTGAAAGAAGATGGGATTTATTCCTTCTTCTTACCTCTTGTGACTCTGGATATTTATTTTGATGCAATTTATTTTTCAGGGAATAACTTTCATCTCGTTCTAATACCTCATAACAAGATTTATTTTCCAATACGTGTATACTGCCCTTTCGATCTTTGATTGATGTAGAGTGTGTATCTTCCTCAAGATGGCCATTACACTGCTGTATATCCTTGCTGATTACTTGGTAGGTTGCACATTTTTCGTTCATGTACGCATTCTCTGTTAAGTTTACTGGTTTTACTTTATCTTCTGAGTAAGAAGGGAATGGTATATTACTAGTTAGCTCGATGTCAGATTTGTTTTCCTTGTATATATGACGCTGTAGAATGTCCTCTTCTATTGGAGGGCAATTAAACAGCACAGACTCCGATGTCAATAATATTCCTTTGTTCATTGGTCTCGAATCATTAGGTTGAAATGGGAGTTTTAAATCTGAGATTTGACGGTTTTTCATGATCAGTTGCCTAGCATAATTATGTTTTTCAATTGTTTCACATATTTCATTATCAGTAATAGCATCATTTGGAGATGAGGACTTTTGCAGTGTCCTGATAGCAACAACATTTGCGGAATCATTTTCAAAATGTTCGTATTTTGAAGTGTTATCAAGTCCGCAGTCGCTCTCATTTTGGTGATCAGTGTTATGGATATTGGTTGTGGCGTCAATCTTATTTTGCGTGCTTTTACAAGTATCATTGGTATAATGGGAGATTTTACATCGCTTTAATTTTGCAAAGGAAGGTACAGATAACTCCTTTGACATATTGGAACTAGAATTGTCAGTCTCACTGCAAAACTGTGAACCATGAGCATTTTGAGAAAGTCCATCCAAAGACACTCTTTGTTGAATAGGTAAGCCTTGTTCGAGCACTTTTCTTGCAAAATTTTCAAAATTTTGACAATCGTTAAATATATTTCTCTCAGGCCCCTGGCTTAGTAATTTTTCTTGCATTACCTGTGAAGCAGATTGCACTGTACCTGATAAATTCAAATTAACATTATTTGGAAAGATTTCAGTAGTAATAGGCGCAACGGCATCGCTTTCAAGATCTGCAGGTGACTGAAGAGCAAACTCATGTAGGGTAGAGTGTAAACTGGCAGAGCTACATGTCACTAAGTCATAGGCGGCATCACTAGATGAATGTTCAATTCCATTCGTTCCAGATCTGAGAATTCTGTTTATTGAAGATATGGAAGGTAAATGAGTATGAGGGCATATCCCATCTTTCGCTAGCTTTGCTCGAATTTCCCAGGCAAACATACTTGGATTCCGTCTCTTGTATTCTCTTATACATGATACCACGGTTGGAGTTGACACCCGGGGTTTACTTCCACCTGTATGTTAGAGATTGTATGGTAAAAGATATATAAGAGAGTGTCATCATTGAAAAACTCTGTGAAATTGCATAAAAATAAGTCATTTGCATGCAATGTAATATTTAGTTCTTTGAGAATTTAAAAAAACAAATAGAATGGCTTGAAGTTTAATTTTACACATTAACAGTTTCTTATTGAACATATTTATATATTTTATGAGCGTGACACCGGAACAGGCAAAAAAAAAAAAAATTCCCTTATCAGACCTGGACACTAAGAAAAAAATAAGACAGAGAAAAAATAAAAGTTTAAAGATAAGGCAGAAATAAAAAAATGATACACAATAGGATAGGCTAGGCGGATGTAATGAAGACCTAGAGATATAATAGGATTGTGCCCAGAGATGACAATAGATTCGCTTTTTGAATGAAGATAAGTCATTGAAATTAGGAAGGACAGAAGGAATAAGAGAGTTCCAAAGTGTGAAGGTGAATGGGAAGAAGCAGTCGCTGCACCGACCAATACGTGAGCTACAATTCTCCACACAGTGCCTGTGAGACGAAGCAGCTTGGCGAGCGTTACACGGTCTGGACAGCGAGGGAGGGATGCAACTCGCCAAGTCATCAGAGCAGCGATGGAAGTAGTAACTATAAAAAAGAGAGCCTTACGACGAAGAGAAAGAGAATCAGGATTCTAAATAAGCAAAGGATCATTGGTGAGTCTGATTGCCTTAGATTCAACTATATCAAGGAGATAAGTATAAGACAAAGCACCCAGATGTGCGAACAGTATATTTAGCAGGGACGGATAGGAAGTTCATAGATTTTAAGTAACTGTAAAAAGGAAAAACAATGACAAAAACGAAATAGAACCCCCAAGCTTTTAGATTCAGTTTTAGAACATTGGATTATGTGATTTCCCCAACACATGTTAGAGGCTATCTGGATTCCTAAATTGCTAACAGATTCAGAGGGAAAATTTCGTTAGTTTCAAAGACAACAGGGCTATCAGGAGGCATCAAATTTAACTAAAGTTTGTATGCCCCATTCAGATGCTCTCTGTATATCTGAACTGAGACTTGAAGAAAGAGTGATACGAGAATGATTACGAATGGCAGATGAAGGTTGTGAAGAGAAGACAGATTTAAAATGAATGGTAGAATTGTCGGCAAAGTCGTGAAGAAGAGAGGAGAATGGAGACTGAATATGATCGTTGATGAAGAGAAGAAACAGAGAAGATGAAAGAATAGAGCCCTGTGGAACATCACTAGTAACTGGAATAAGCTAGATGTAATATGAAACGGTCAGATAGAAAACTGGATATCAGAGGACAGATGGAAGGGACGGAGCTATGAACAGAATGCTTGGCCAACAGAGCCATGTGCCATACTCTGTGAAAGACCTTAGAGATAT
>JAXCGZ010003926.1:105000-110000 GCA_037179515.1 Halocaridina rubra
CTCAACATCTAACCCCGCCTATCTGATGGTCATCCATGCTTCTTTTCTTACGCAGATGCCATCTCTCTCTCTCTCTCTCTCTCTCTCTCTCTCTCTCTCTCTCTCTCTCTCTCTCTCTCTCTCTCTCTCTCTCTCTCACATACACACACACTTGTAATGAAGATTCTATAAAATGAATGAGACTTGAAGTAGTCATGCCTACAGATTTTTTCATATTGAGTGATTATATATATATATATATATATATATATATATATATATATATATATATATATATATATATATATATATATATATATATATATATATATATATATATATATATATATATATATATATATATATATACATAAGGAAAGATAGATAGAAATGAAGTGAATAAAGAAAAAATGAAATGAAAGCAAGTTACCATTTTTTTATTATATTTATAAAATGGCAGGAAATCACCGCCCTTCCCCTACGTATTCCACACCTACCACCATCATCCGGGTAATTTGGCGTTGACCACTTTTCTTGTCCAAAAAGTTCGTGTCAAAAAGTTTGCCAACACCAAGATTTTTCAACCATCGTATATCGGCGTTTGTTTACCTTTCCTCTCCCATCTAACATAAAAATTAAATTTTTTTAATAAAGAAAAAATCTAGTATAAATAAACTTATATATCTTCAATTTACCTTCCAATATTATTTGGTATTTTCTAATGATTAATTTAGCTTGTTCAGCAATGCTTTGAGTAGCCAGTTTGCTTTGGATGATAATGGTCATATAGCATAACGAAGTGGCAAATTGCTTGTTACGTAAGGCCGCTTTCACACCAAAGTGACAAGTTGAACGTGGCATGATACGTGGCACCCCAGTTGAAAGCGAACATCCAGAAATATATGAAACCTTTCACATAGAAGTGGCGTGACACGTTCTATGTGCCATGTGCGACTTGCGTCGTAAGTCGCACGTGGCATATGGGAAATGTCACGCCACTTCCGTGTGAAAGGTGTCATATATTTCCGGATGTTCGTTTTCAACTGGCGTGCCATGTGTCATGCCACATGCGACGTGCCACTTTGGTGTGAAAGCGGCATAAGAGACATAGTTACTGTGATCTATGAAAACTCTCTATGTACAGGAAAGAATGAATAACCAATAATTCTTGTTATTGCTCTTATTCATATGAACACCGTTCATATATTTCATCCTATAGAAATGCAATGTTCTAATTACTGTTACTATCACCATTGCTAAGTCTTTCATCCGAAGGTATTCCGACTACGAAGGTACTGCTACTACTACTATTACTGCTGCTACTATTACTTCTATTACATTTTATTTTCTTTCTTTGCTTTTCAGAAATCTTATCTTTTGACCACAGATTAGTTTTCCAATAAAGATAAGGCTGATAAGACATATCAGGTGGAAAAGATGGCCGTAATCCTGTTCGTAATTCTCTCAGCTGGTCAGACAACATGATGATGATGATGATGATGATCACCTTACTTCCTTCATCCGTTTCCTTTCTGTTGACGTCTTAAGTCGAATCTAGAAGTGAGAATACTTTAAGAATATTTATATATAGCATTGTAAATGCGGAGAATTTGCAAAACTCTGGTAATAAAAATAACTTTAAAAATCATAATATCTGATTTTAACCATTCCTTTTTACTGGAAAGTTCTAACCATAAACTACTGAAGATGTTCCGAACGCCAAAGGGGACCCTGGCTTATAACGCCAAAAAATCTTTTGTGGCGGGAAAAAGGCCATCCGGTGACGATTTTGGCGGGAAGTGAGGCGTGTGGAGTCACCCGGACAAACAGATCGGAATTTGAGGAAATTATCGGTAAACAAGACTTGAATATTTGAGTTTTTGTGACGTTCTAAAGGGAACTGATTGGATTTAAACCGATTTCTTTAAAATACGCAAATGGTTTTCGGAGAGAGAATAAGTTTTATGAAAATTATATTAAGGACAGTACTGCTGTTTCGCACAGTTTTCTAATATATATATATATATATATATATATATATATATATATATATATATATATATATATATATATATATATATATATATATATATATATATATATATATATATATATATATATATATATATATATAGTAAGGAAGCCCATCAATGAAACAAAACTTATAAAACAATGCTATATTTCGGATCCTAACTGGATCCCTTCTCAAGCACAAGTTATGCTTGAGAAGGGATCCAGTTAGGATCCGAAATATAGCATTGTTTTTTAAGTTTTATTTCACTGATGGGCTTCCTTACTATTTAGTGCTGCATGCTAACAGTTTGGACTTTATATATATATATATATATATATATATATATATATATATATATATATATATATATATATATATATATATATATATATATATATATATATATATATATATATATATATATATATATATATATATATATATATATTTATATATATATATATATATATATATATATATATATATATATATATATATATATATATATATATATATATATATATATATATATATATATATATATATATATATATATATATATATATATATATATATATATATATATACATAAATATATATATATATACATAAATATATATATATATATATATATATATATATATATATATATATATATATATATATATATATATATATATATATATATATATATATATATATATATATATATATATATATATATATATATATATATATATATATATATATATATGTATATATATATATATATATATATATATATATATATATATATATATATATATATATATATATATATATATATATATATATATATATATATATATATATATATATATATATATATATATATATATATATATATGTATGTATATATGTCTTTTCTAACTTTTATGACCTTTCTTCTTTCAAAAAACAGATCTACAGCATCTCAGGACCTAATCCTTCCATGTGTCTAGGACTTCATTACTTTGAATATTATTTTTGACTGTATTCATATAATTGTTTTCATTCTCTTACTTCTGCCTTTTCCTTAAATTGCTAATTTTTTCTTTTCATATGTTTTCTTGGTCGCTAGGGCCCGATGAATGCAATTTTCTTTGACTATCACTGTGTCACTAATAAAAGTAAAAAAACTGACCTAATAAGTGCATCACACAATATTTGATCAATACACATATGGTTTGTACTACTAAGAATCCATATAACAAAGAAGAGAATTAAATGTAAGAAAAAAAAAAAGACTGAGTATGGGAAGTGGAAGCACAGTGAGTAGGAACTTTCAGTAGAGTAACTTCATTTTGCACTCCAGCATTTCGCAAAACGGTTTCCATCCTATAGGCTTTCTGTGGCAATGTCACAGAAGGTAGTGTGATTTGGATCCGCATCCTAGTCAGGCTTAAGTATAAACCTTGTTACATAGCCTCGATTACTTTCGTTCGTTCGTTCCGGTTTTACGTCACGGACTCCCTTTTCTACCAAGGGCCAGCACGGTTGCCTTCTTGCGAAGGACGTGTTTTGGCAGATGTAATCGTTACCCTGAGTGCATGCCCTTGCTAACCTCAGACAGTGACGGGGCGCGAACCCTCGACCTGACGCCTCAAAATCGCGGACGCTACCGCTTGAGTCACGGTGACTACTTACATAGCCTCGGTAACTATTTTATTCAAATAATTAATAGTAATGGCTTTATAATGTTATTTTTCTGTTATGCATGACCCACTTTATATTTCATAGGGTTGGGTTTTAGAACTTGACAATGAATTCCAAGTCATTTAAGTGAGTCTCATATTGTAGAATATCTGACAATATCCCTGACAGTTACTATCAATATATCCTAACCTCTAATTCACAAATACAATTAATTTAAAAAAGTGATATATGCTTACTTTCATCAATATATCTGACTTAGGCAATATTGATCTGGAATTTTGATAACAATCACAATTATCACGCCGTCCAATAGTCATAATTCTTGATTAATATAACTTTAAAATCTCCATTATTTCAACGCAGCTCTTTGTCACTCTCCACGTTATGTCGTCCACACATTAATCATATCGTAGTACTTGATGTACTTTTTTCATAATAACTATTGAAACTTTAGGAAACCAGCATTATAAAGTCTTCTTCTTCTTCTTCTTCTTCTTCTTCTTCTTCTTCTTCTTCTTCTTCTTCTTCTTCTTCTTCTTCTTCTTCTTCTTCTTCTTCTTCTTCTTCTTCTTCTTCTTCTTAATCTTCTTCTTCTTCTTCTTCTTCTTCTTCTTCTTCTTCTTCTTCTTCTTCTTCTTCTTCTTCTTCTTCTTCTTCTTCTTCTTCTTCTTCTTCTTCTTAATCTTCTTCTTAATCTTCTTCTTAATCTTCTTCTTCTTCTTCTTCTTCTTCTTCTTCTTCTTCTTCCTCTTCTTCTTCTTCTTCTTCTTCTTCTTCTTCTTCTTCTTCTTCTCTAGACTGAACTAGAACCTATCATAATATTTTTCTTCACATTCTTAGGCCATGCGTGACTGACGTCGGTTCCAATCTAACCTAATCTAACCTGATTAGGTCAAGTTAGTTTGGTTAGGTTTGGTTTTAGTACAACCATCTACAGATGGTGAGATAGACAGCACGCTAAATAAAGCACCACCCACTTTTCTGATGCAAATAAGGTAAATAATATGGCATCACCTTTTTATGCACTAGAGAGAACAATATCAAATACTTATTTTGCCAGTGAAATTCGTATTGGTGGCCTAGTATTATTAAACTAAATAGGTAATAAATCGTTTTGAGAATATTACTAGCTTTGTCCTTCTCGAATCTCATAAGTTAACAGTGTTTTTATCTGAGACTAAGGCCTGATTTCTTAAACAGTGTAAACATAGGATACCATATTGTTAGTTAGCTAGATAAGTGATGGTAAAGCCGATAAGCTTACTGATGCGTTTATGAAATCCATTTGTGTGTCTAGCTAACTAACAATATGGTATACTAGGTTTACATTGCT
>JAXCGZ010003926.1:120000-126314 GCA_037179515.1 Halocaridina rubra
AACTATAAGAGCTCATCAGGAGCAAGTAATCTGCAATTGTCAATGGCAATATCTAAGGCCGCTTACTCACCAAAGTGGCACGTCACACGTGGCATGCCACGTGGCACGCCAGTCGAAAACGAACATCCGGAAATGTATGAAACCTTTCACACAGAAGTTGTGTGACACGTCCCCTGTGCCACCTGCGACTTGAGTGCTACTCTGAGAGTGGCATTCAAGTCTGTATGTAGGGTAGGGTATTTCTTTACAACGACTGGTTCTATATAGTCTTTTGAGAAAATACAACTGACATATCCATTAAACTTTGTTCACAATCCTAGCAGTTGACAAATATTCCAGTGAAACTGCACCGGCTTAGGACAGCGCTTTTCAACATTTTTGTGCCCATTGACCACTTTTGGCATCCCTAGATACTCACGGCCCACTGCCCTGCATAATTATGAAATGATGATAAACTTATTATAGAGCATTTTCAAAACACATTATTAGCTCTAGCTTTTCATTTATGAAATCAAGTACTGGCCTGTATTTACTGTAAATGAATCATGTGCATTGTAATCAAAACCAAATTTACACTTCTTAATTTATTTTTAGCATTTTTCATTTTTTAAATACTTGTTTCGAAGATGTCCGTTGCCTCCCTGGAACTGCCCATGGCCCACCAGTGGGTCATGGCTTACAGGTTTAAAACCACCGGTTTAGGCATTCATTGTTCGGTCCAGTTTTACGTCACGGACTCCCTTTTCAAGCAAGGGCTAGGAGGGTTGCCTTCTTGCGAATGACTTGTTTTGGCAGGTGTAATCGTTACCCTGAGTGCATGCCCTTGCTAATCTCAGGGCATTCATCAAAATACCTAATTCTTTCTTAAGTGAAACTCATATAATCATTTTGCAATGACATTTTTAATTAATTAATATTATCTCAGTTTATATAAATCAAGAAAAATAAAGGTATTAACAAACGAAAGCCATTTGGCTGAATAAATAACAATGATTTCCTAGTAATGTTTTGTATGGTCTTCAACTGCTCGAAATGATAATTTGTCAAGAACCAGTAAAGACAGTATTGATTTGTAAGCAGTGACTATTAGCTTTTGTGAATAGGTAGACATGTGTACGTGACACAAACAAACATGTTATAGAGAATGTCCGAGGTATCATGCACTTATTTCAATTAGTTAAGCTATTAAATGAAAATTCAAAAGTAGTCACCGTGGCTCAAGCGGTAGCGTCTGCGACTCTGAGGCGTCAGGTCGAGGGTTCACGCCCCGTCACGGTCTGAGGTTAGCAAGGGCATGCACTCAGGGTAACGATTACATCTGCCAAAAACAAGTCCTTCGCAAGAAGGCAACCGTCCTAGCCCTTAGTAGAAAAGGGATTCCTTGACGTAAAACCGGAACAACAAGAACAACATTAAACGAAAAGTCAAAAGTAGAAAAGCTTTTAATATGAAATTGTTTTGACAACTTCTATCTGTCTATGTACAAATGCCGTATCTCCCCTATAAGAGGATGGCTGAGTCAAGGCAAAACGAAAATAAAAACAACTTCTTGACGCTTTGCGGGAGTGAAGCATGAAGGAGGGGATTCTCAGTCCCCATTTAGTCGACTTTTACGAGATGCGGGAGAATATAGGTGTGGTATTTTTGACCCCCCCCCCAACTCATGTGGAGTGTTGAAAACTTGCCTATGAAAATATATGTTTAAGTTTCCTCCACATAAAATTCATCTAGCCCATATCATACTATTGATTTATTTAAGCTTTACAGCTCTTTTGATTATATATAAAAAAAAAATAGTCAAAATTTTGCTATTGATTTCTCACAAACACTTTGCAGAAATCATAAGTTTGAGACTATATCGCTATGAGTGCTAGTTTGATATATGTTTGCGTAACCAAACATCATAATTTCGTTGTCACTGAAGTCAATAACATCATTTCAAATATGTTAATTGATTAGCAATGAAAATATCTATTAAAATAAATTCGGAATATTATGTAAGAATTGTGAAATCAGTAATTTACCTTTGCCATACTACGTAACAGAGCTAAATATATGAGAAAAAAAATAATTCTTACATCTGTCTTATATCATTAAATTTAACTCTCAGTTTATAACTGATTTAAAATGGAGCTTATTCATGGTGTCATTGATTACAAAAGATTTCAGAAAAGTACAACGTGATGTGTCAGATTCCTTGCTATGATTATTAAAAAGCACAAGTTGAGTACATTATATCTTTCTGCTTCATTCCATTATAGTAATACTATTGTAACTAAATCGAAGGCTCTAAATCTCTCTGAAATACTGGGGCTATAAACCATTCCAGGTCATATACTTAAGAAGGTAGCATGCTTAACAATGTAACTCTGGTAGTATTATCATCCAATTTAACTTTTCTGTCTACTGATTACTGCAATGTACTGCTCTTTGCTTGAAGATGCTAAAGTCTGTTATTCCATTAATGAATGTAATTAATTAGTTAATTAAAACATATTAATTTACATTAAATATATCATCAGTCTCGTAGTAAACTCGTGTAGAATTCAATTGAATATAAAAAGTAGGCTAGTAAGCAGTCTCTTCCACAGATTAATTTCACCGCAATTTATATTAGTACTTCATTAGATATGTGAAGCAAGTGGAGAAGTGATTCCTTCATGGCTTGGGGCTTGGAAGTGACAAAAGTGTCTCCCCTCTAACCCTAATCCCAAGTAAAAAAATGTGGTTAAAAGTAATATAGCTAATATAACATAGATATTAGAACCAATGATATACCATTAGTCCTACTAATGCCCTCTGACTGGCTATTCTCGCCATATATGCTAATTTATTTTCGCAAAAATGTATATACAGCAGTAAAAGGAATTTGTGATAATTAAGGACTGTCAGTAGAAGTGAAGCCTCAGTGGCATCAGAATGTCAGAAGTAGTATTCATCAAATACCAATTCATATTCAAAAGCCTGAATGGAAGACAGGTTGTTCATCAAAATCCTTGGGTGTGTCTATTGATTAATGTTAAATCATATTGTTCTTCCCAATGATATGCGGTTATCCATCACATTTATGCGGTGGGGTGCTAGAACATTTATCAATGGACCCTAATGAAAGAATGGATCAAGAATGATGAGTCCTTGTCGTTCTATCTTTCTATCTATCTATCTATCTATATGTATATTTATATATGCATGTATATATATATATATATATATATATATATATATATATATATATATATATATATATATATATATACATATATATATATATATATATATATATATATATATATATATATATATATATATATATATATATATATATATATATATATACATATATATATGTATATATGTATGTATATGTATATATATATATATATATATATATATATATATATATATATATATATATATATATATATATATATATATATATATATATATTTAAATACATATATATATATATATATATATATATATATATATATATATATATATATATATATATATATATATATATATATATATATATATTATATATATATATATACATATATATATATATATATATATATATATATATATATATATATATATATATATATATATATATATATATATATATATATATATATATATATATATATATATATATATACTATATATATATATATATATATATATATATATATATATATATATATATATATATATATATATATATATATATATATATATATATATATATATATATATATATATATATATCCAAATAAGCACATTACATATGTGAAAACATAAATCATATTTACTCCGACCTGGACTTGAACCTAGGACTTATAATTACTAAGCCAAGGCGCTACCAACTACACCACAGAAAGTTAAAAGGAAACAGACCTTATAGCTTATATCTGCTATAGTAAGAATGAACGCATTTTATCTGAATGCCACTATGTTCATATTACAGTTTTCCCAACCTCACTCCTGGTTTCGTTTTCGCATTTAATATAACTCCCAATCTAATTCGGGACCAACAATAACAAAATTATCACATTACATATGTGAAAACATGAAACATTTTTTCCCCGACCGGGACTTGAACCTATGACTTATAATTACAAAGCCAAGGGGCTACCAACTACTGTAATAAGGCATTCAGATAGAATGCGTTCATTCCAAATATAGCAGATATTATCTATAAGGTCTGTTTCCTTTTAACCTTCTGTGAAGTAGCTGGTAGCGACTTGGCTTAGTAATCATAAGTGCTAGGTTCAAGTCCCGGTCGGGGTAAAAATTATTCATGTTTTCACATATGTAATGTGCTTATTTGGTTATTGTTGGTCCCCAATGAGATTAAGAGTAGAATTAAATGCGAAAACAAAACCACGATTGAGGTTGGGGAAACTGTAATATGAACATGGTGGCATTCTGATTGAATTCGTTCATTTATACTATAGCAGATATAAGCTATAAGGTCTGTTCCCTTTTAACCTTCTGTGGTGTAGTTGGTAGCGCCTTGGCTTAGTAATTATAAGTCCTAGGTTCAAGTCCCGGTCTGGGTAAAAATGATGGTTATTGTTGGTCCCCAATGAGATTGTGAGTTGAATTAAATGCGAAAACGAAACCACGAGCGAGGTTGGGGAATCTGTAATATGAACATAGTGGCATTCAGATAGAATGCGTTCATTCCTACTATAGCAGAAATAAGCTATAAGGTCTGTATCCTTTCAACCTTCTGTGGTGTAGTTGGTAGCGGCTTGGTTTAGCAATCATAAGTCCTAGGTTCAAGTCCAGGTCGGGGTAAAAATGATTTATATATATATATATATATATATATATATATATATATATATATATATATATATATATATATATATATATATATATATATATATATATATATATATATATATATATATATATATATGAGATTGGGAGTTAAATTAAATGCGAAAACAAAACCACGAGAGAGGTTGGGGAATCTTGTAATATGAACATAGTGGCATTCAGAGAGAATGCGTTCATTCCTACTATAGCAAGTAGAAGCTATAAGGTCTGTATCCTTGTAACCTTCTGTGGTGTAATTGGTAGTGGCTTGGCTTAGTAATCATAAGTCCTAGGGTCAAGTCCCGGTTGGGGTAAAAGCGATTCATATATATATATATATATATATATATATATATATATATATATATATATATATATATATATATATATATATATATATATATATATATATATATATATATGTCTGTCTATCAAAGGAAAGCAGATGAGAGGAAGTAGTTATCTCTATTTTCGATACCTATTATTCTCTTTTCGTAATTGATTCACTTCTCTTAGTTGAGGCAATCATTTTTGTATAAAAAAATATTGTTTATCTTATTAAAATCTCTCACATATCCTAATTTTAGCATAATTTAATCTATGTGCCTATTATCAATAATTTGTTATTGTATAAATAGTTCCCATTCATAAATCTTATTAGTGTCAATAGTTTCCAAGCATGCTTGTGATCCAAGAAATGACTACCTTTACTCTGTTTTTTTTTTCAGAGATGTACTACTGAACTTGCAACGTTATTTTATTCTAGCACAGACGAATTGTATATGGAATTCACTTTAATATTAGAAATAGACAAACAGATTCAGAGACATAACATTCTCTCGTGTGAAGGTCACAAACTTTTGAATATATATATTTTTTTTAATATATATAACTCTTACGGACCAACTTCCAATCTTCTTCTTCTTCTTCTTCTTCTTCGTCTACATCTTTTCCCACTTTTATGTGGGGTCGATGTTTCTGGCCAGTTTTCTCCATTTGTTTCTGTCCCATACCTCATCACCCAACAAACCTTTAGACCTCGTTATCTGGACTGGCCATATTTTGGTTTTGGCAAAATTTTTATGGCCGGATGCCCTTCCTGCCACCAACCCTCCCCATCTACCCTGGCTTGGGACCGGCACCAAGTTGAGGCTGCCTTGCCCCCCTCAGCGTCTCACTGAGGTCATTAATGTCCCATAAGTTATTCAGTAGGTAATTCACGAATTGCTCCCTTTTCGGTGCCTTAAGTAGCACAACAAATACTCTGTTAGGCTCTAACTGCTATTATATCTACAAATATTAATTTATTTATTTCTATTTATTTATTTATTTATCTGTTTATTTTTATTTACCTTGAAGAGACAATAAAGTAGATAAATCGTATTTAATACGTATTTATGGAATATATATATATATATATATATATATATATATATATATATATATATATATATATATATATATATATATATATATATATAAAT
>JAXCGZ010003927.1:0-22500 GCA_037179515.1 Halocaridina rubra
CGACAGTCTTTAAATTCCTTCATGGTTATGATAGAGTGGATAGGGATCGATATTTTGATATGGCTGGCTCTAGAACTAGAGGTCATAGTTTGAAGCTTCGTAAGAAAGCTTCTTTGCAGGATGTAAGGAAATACTTTTTCAGTGTAAGAGTAGTTGATAATTGGAATTGGCTAAGCGAGGAGGTAGTTAATGCTATCTCAATCCATAGTTTTAAGGACAGGTATGATAAGTATCACTAAGTATAAAATGGAACCGATGAGGAGACGGGAAGATACGAGCTTTGGGCTCTTTCCCGTAAACACAATTAGGTAATCACACACACACTAATAATATTAGACAGAGACAGATATGACGCGAATATTCATATTAAGGGGGGTTTACACGGTCAAACGCTTCGTCGAACTCGGCTCGACAGACAAGTGTTTGAAGTGATGTTCGAACGTGTGAACGGGGTATTTCGTTGTCGAACACGTTTGTCGAACGTGTACGACAACCAAATACCCCGTTCACACGTTCGAACATCACTTCAAACACTTGTTTGTCGAACCGCGTTTGACGAACCGTTTGACAGTGTAAACCCCCCTTAATATGCGTCAACCCTCCTTGCTAATGGGGTATTCATCTCCACCTATTGTGGCAGAGGGATCATAAAGCCCCAAATTAACAACTCCCACTCATTATCGATAGAAAATTTGGTCGGTTCATTCTGTACCAGACAGCATGAACATACACCAGAAATAATAATAATAATAA
Organism: Halocaridina rubra; assembly: GCA_037179515.1. NCBI lineage: Eukaryota > Metazoa > Arthropoda > Malacostraca > Decapoda > Atyidae > Halocaridina > Halocaridina rubra. The sequence continues at coordinate 754 of JAXCGZ010003927.1, forward strand.
TAATAATAATAATAATAATAATTATAACAATTAGAATAATAATAATAATAATTATAATAATTTTTTATCATTTATTATTATTATTATTATTATATTATTATTATTATTATTATTATTATTATTATTATTATTATTATTATTATTATTATTATTATTATTATTATTATTATTTTCTTGATTAGGGGTATGAATGCAAATATTTGCCAAAATGGTAACAGAATTTGTTAAGCAGATTAAAAGTAATAAGCAGAGAGAGAGAGAGCGTAAAAACTTTAAATTACCACAGCATTCAACCGGCAATCAGAGCAAGTGTCCATTATAAGCCAAAGTGGGAAGCTCAAATATCTTTTTACAAAAAGAAAAGTTCCTCAATTCAGTAGACTTTAACAAAATAACGACAATTTCACTCATTTACAATACACAACTGAAAACCCTGCACTTCATACTCCATAACGAAACCACTGCACTGGATTTATAACTTTATACCATTTATTTTAGAAAACAAACAAACGTCCATTAAACTGATACTTTGCATGTAATTTATTCTTTTCAGAATTATTACTGTCTTTGTGTTAATTATAATAATAATAAATGGTAAAAGAACACCCCCACCCCCTATTCTCCTTACCGTGTTAATGAGTCGTTTGGAGTTCGTTGACAAGTTATTCACTTCTAAAGAATAAAGTTCTCAGGGCCTCTCTCTCTCTCTCTCTCTCTCTCTCTCTCTCTCTCTCTCTCTCTCTCTCTCTCTCTCTCTCTCTCTCTCTCTCTCTTTACCCAATTCACAACCCAGCGACTCACGTGTAAATCTAAATAAACTCCATCACTCTATGCTGTCAAATCACTTAAAATCCAAAAATTACGAGTATTTTCGAAACGCATCATTATACGAAAGCATTTACAATCAGCTCACTCTCACGAGACTTGAAATACACTAAGCGATTTTCTTGAATTTTTTGTTGAAATTTATTGTGCAATAGAAGAAAACGTGATGATGAGAACAGCTTCATAAACCACCGTTATTATACTGAATGCATCACCTCCCCATTTTTCAATCTTCCATAGCGATTATTATTATTATTATTATTATTATTATTATTATTATTATTATTATTATTATTATTATTACTATTATTACTATTATTATTATTATTATTATTATTATTATTATTATTATTATTTTTATTATTATTATTATTATTATTATTATTATTATTATTATTATTATTATTATTATTATTATTATTATTATTATAATTATTATTATTAGTAGTAGTAGTAGTAGTAGTGAGCTTTCAAAAGTTCATATAATATAGGTAACATGAACGACTAGTTTTCTTCATTTGTTCGGAATAATCCTGAATAGAGCGCTATGTTGTGAATGCTACGCGTGGGTATTGCAAGATAAACACAAGTTACCAAATCAAAACCCTCAGGCAAAGCAGGGATTAAATTCCATTCAACTACATGTACAACAAAATGAAACAGTGTTCCGTTTTGGTAATATTTCTCTCTCTCTCTCTCTCTCTCTCTCTCTCTCTCTCTCTCTCTCTCTCTCTCTCTCTCTCTCTCTCTCTCTCTCTCTCTCTCTCTCTCTCTCTCTCTCTCTCTCTCACACACACACACACACACACACACACACACACACACACACACACACACACACACACACACACACACACACACACACACACACACACACACACACACACACACACACACACACACACACACACACACACACACACACACACACACACACACACACACACACACACACACACACACACATATATATATATATATATATATATATATATATATATATATATATATATATATATATATATATATAGTAGTAGATGAAGTCGTGTACATATCCCTTATAAGTGCGTGGGATTACGGAACAAAGCTTTTGGATTTCAGTACCCAACTCCATATTATGCAAACCATAACAAAAAGAACAGTTAAAGACATAAAAGTAGCTATAACAGATGCTTGAACATTGCTTTAGAACTACCAATTCCTGCTGATATCTCTTTAGAGATATTATCTCTCTGAAAATCAGTATAAAAAAGGGAATGCACGTCATTGGGATGAGTAGTGAACCAGTTATATTTCTTGATATGTGAGAAAAAAAAAATATTGATTTCTTCCTATTGAACATGGCTGTTTTTTTTTTTTTTTTACTTACCCGGAGCACATTTACCAAAGAATCTGCCTTATAACCAGAGCAAGCCTTGCAATGTGTGTAGAGAGAGAGAGGAGAGAGAGAGAGAGAGAGAGAGAGAGAGAGAGAGAGAGAGAGAGAGAGAGAGAGAGAGAGAGAGAGAGAGAGAGAGAGAATTCAACTACTTTACGATGTGCCGCTTACCCCCAAAAATCTTATGAGCTTGAAAGCTCGCTTCTTAAGGAGTGTATGCATTAATTCAAAGAATTTTATTTCCTTTGAATTCATAACATTCCTAGACTATCCAATATTTTATACAGGGAAAGATATTCCTTTGAGCCATTGCATTAAAGCTCCTCTCATCTCTATAGGTTTCCCTGACAATTCTATACTTGTGCACTCTCTCTCTCTCTCTCTCTCTCTCTCTCTCTCTCTCTCTCTCTCTCTCTCTCTCTCTCTCTCTCTCTCTCTCTCTCTCTCTCTCTCTCTCTCATAAACTGAATGAAATGGCATCACCTTAGGGCACAGGCATTTTGCAAAAGAGGTCATAATTATCTCCTTTCCAACCTGGTACATTAAGCTTCATATTTCCTTGCTCAGTGAGAGGGAATTTTTGCTTTCCCGAATCTCATATAGAGATTTGCCTTTATCTCCCCGAAATGCTCAGAGACTTCATCATGAAGGAAGGCAGAATGTGATATTCTGTGGAATTCTTTGATATCTCTATTACAATGAAGAGTGATGGAGAAATAATGAGAGGAGTGGGAAAATTCATGACTATGAGCCATAATTTAATTATTAAAGCTGCTGTTTTTTTTCTTTTTTTTTTTTTTTTACTGTATGTGGGTTAAGGTGGTGATTTAATCTCAAGACTTTAAAAGAGTATTTTATGGCATGTGTGAGATGCATATGCTTTTGTTAAAGGCTCTTGAGCAGAATCAACTTTTGTTTTCCAGCATTAAAGGATCGAGCTTTTCTAGCAAATATGACCGGTAATGTTTGCACTGTTACGCGAGCGTATTCTAATCTTCTTGCCACGTTCATTGCATATTATAATGCAATGCTCATTCCCTCTCAAAAACAATATACAGACTTATTCGTCCGCACTTAAAAACGAACGCACAGATTTATTCGCCACAGGGCACATTATAATTTTAATCCACGAAGGAGATGCAGACATTATAATGTATTTGGGGTAAATGCATAAGACTGTAAATGATGCTTGATATCGTAGCTGGAAAATGAGGTAATAACTCAGTTTTTATATAGACCATAATTAGTTTATCAGTTGCTCTTCTTCAATGCAGTGAATGATGAAAGATGGGGAGGTTGCATCTTCTATCAGTGCTTCTGTATGAGAAGTTAAGGATTATGCAAAAGTTTACAAGCAGATCTTTTAAAATTGTAGTAGTAGTAGTAGTAGTAGTAGGAGTAGTAGTAGCAGTAGAAGTAGTAGTAGTAGTTGTGTGTGTGTGTGTGTGTGTGTGTGTGTGTGTGTGTGTGTGTGTGTGTGTGTGTGTGTGTGTGTGTGTGTGTGTGTGTGTGTGTGTGTGTGTGCGTGTGTGTGTGTGTACATTGGTTTAGAATGTACGACAAAAAGCACTGTAATCAAAGAAACTAAGTCCTTGGGAGTCTTGTAAAACAATGAAACCGTTCACCGAACACTAGTTGCGTGCACAAATAATAACAAAGGGAGTTCTGTAGAGAATATGGCATAGTTTACATAAGGCATCGTCAGAGAAGGCCAAATTTGCTTACCACAGCATAATACCTTTAACCATATTAATGGTTGTTAAATACAGGGTCTAATGAACGCTATTTTGCCATGTTGCGTGTGACATTTGTGATAGAATTCATTGCTTGTGGAATGGAGAGAGAGAGAGAGAGAGAGAGAGAGAGAGAGAGAGAGAGAGAGAGAGAGAGAGAGAGAGGAGAGAGAGAGAGAGAGAGAGAGAGAGAGTTAAATCAAATCAAATCAAAAAGTTTATTTCCAAAAGATACACTGGTTATTCTTCATAATTTACAGTACAAGGTATATACCGTCCGAGTGTTGGCATGTTACTTGAAACAGTCTAAAAACTTGAAACAATCATTAGCATGTTAGGAATGAGAGTTCCTACTAAGAATCAATTAAGACTTTAATCATATTAAGATTCGTGGTATTAAAATTTAGACTAGCTTATTATATACAAAATAAAATCCGTTGCATTAAGAGATTTATGAAACATAAAAGACATGAAGTAAAAAATTATATATAAAATTTAGTCACAAAGTAACATAAAAGACATGAAGTAAAATATGATGTATAAAATTGTCACAAATTAACATAAAAAGACATGAAGTAAAATATGATATATAAAATTTAGATACAAAGTAACATAAAAGACATGAAGTAAAATATGACATAAAATTTAATCACAAAGAAGATATCAAAAACTGAGCTACTGATATTTAAAAATTTTATAGATAAAAGAAATTCGCATTACTATGAAAACTTATACATCTAAAAAGTAAAATTGTCAAAAAAATTAAAATAATGATCTTTCTCATCTATTACAGTTATTGATTATATAATGAATTGGAAAAAATAAAATCTAAGCTTCCTTTTAAATGCTTGAAAAGATGAGGAGTCTTTTACATCATATGGGATGTTGTTCCAGTCTCTAGGTCCTCTAGCAGTTATTGACTTTCCTCCCAAATCTCTTCTTGTTCTTGGTACAAATAAATCTCTAGATTGTCGAGTAGAACGTGGGTTCATGTCACTTACAGAGGGAAAAGAAAATAGCCAGGAAGGAAGTAGGTTATGGCATATTTTATAAGTAAAGGCACAGATATCAAATTCTATTTTAGATTCAATTTTTAACCAATTTAGTCCCTTTAAGATTGGGGTGACGCGGTCATATTTTTTAGCTCCTCCTGTAGCTATTTTTGCTGCGAAATTTTCTACTTTTTGAACCCTGTCAAGCTGCTGTTTAGTTGTCATGCCCCATATTTTGGAACAGTAATTCATTATACTAAGGGTTAGTGACTGAACAACCATGATTCTCATTGTTTTATCGAATCTATCTTTTATTCTATTTATTATCATTAATACGCCGTCTACCTTCTTGACAATATGACTGATATGTACGTCCTATAAGAGATAAGTGTCCATATTGACTCCTAAATTCTTTACAGATACATATGGTGTGCTCACAGTACTACCAAAATTAATCTTGATATTAGGGGGAAGAAGAGATATTAACTGGCGTGAACCAACAAACATGCATAGTGTTTTTTGTTCGTTTGCAATCAATCCATTTTTCTGGAAATATATTTTTGCCTCATCCAATGCATATTCTGCTAACCTTAAAAGATCTTCTACATTACATACTTTATCAGATAATACCAACTGACAATCATCCGCATACTGTACCAAAAAAATATTTTTCTAGAACTTCTGTCATATCATTTGTATAGATTAAAAGCAAAACAGGTCCTAGAATTGATCCCTGAGGAACCCCAAATCTCACATTTCTAGGTGTTGACACAACAGAATTTATTTTTACAGATTGGCATCTATCTTTTAAATAATCACGGAACCAGAATTCATCAATATTTAATTTATTACATTTCCTTAGAAGACTCATGAGATACACTATCGAATGCCTTTGATAGATCTAGCAATAATGGAAGAGAAACTTGTTGTTTATTTATGTTACTATAAATACGTTCTGTGACCTTTAACAGCGATGTTTCTGTTGACAAGTATCTTCGGAAGCCGTGTTGACTCTCTGAGAACAAAGAATTCGCTTCTAGAAATGACATGAGCTGTGTTTCCACTATTTTTTCTAGGGCATTTGAAAAAATTGGTAATAAAGAGATGGGTCTGTAGTTTCCGACAGCATCTATATCCCTATTTTTTATAAAAAGGTAGTACATATGGGTTATTCCATAGGTTAGGGAATATACCTGTCACTATTAACGTATTAACAATGATTGTAATATAAAAAATTAAAATTGGAAGAGAATCCATCAAATATCTGAACGGTATATCGTCTGAGCCTACTGATTTTGTTTCATTAAGATTTTTGAAAGTTAAAATGGCTGTGTTTACATCTACAGGTTGTGGTCTAAAGCGAGCGATATTAGGATGTGGGGATTCGCTTGCCCAGTGTGATAGTGGCGTATGTTCCATTCCTTCTTGAGATATTCTAAAAGCTTGCTCTCCAATTTCAGAAAAATTTTCATTAAATTCGTTAGCTTTCTCTAACGGATTGTCATAATTTGGTGACTTGGAATTCTTTAAACCAGGTAACATGTCTTTAAAAACCCGACATGATTCCCGACTGCTACCCCTGCAAGAATTAAATTTTTCTTTGAAGTAATTGTCTTTAGCAGCATCTAGCGCTCGTTCAACATTTTTCTTTTTATATTTGAATTGATTTGCAAGTTCGTCATTACCTCTGTCTTTTCTTAGCTCTGACTGTAACTCATTTTTTTCTTTTATTGATTTCTTTATGTGTTCATCGCTCCATGGGGCAAAGGGTCTAGTTAGCTGTACTGTAACTACCGGTGAACAGCTATTGAGACATTTAATAAATGTATTAGTAAATATATCTACTTGAAATTTTACATTATCAGTGTTCAAGATGCTGTTCAAAGTTTCTGATTCATTAAGAAGAAGATTGCAAAAAAATGTTTGCACTATAAATTTTTCTGCAACGATATGTAACTATTTGGGGTTCAGGCTTTGGTTTACGTATATTTAAGATTATTGAAAGCATTTCGTGATCAGCAATGGGGCTTGGGAGAACATCAGAGTGAATTATCATTTCCTTTTTATTTGTAATAACTAAATCTATCAGGGTAGACGTGTTTTCAGTAATTCTAGTAACCTTATTTATTATCTGACTTAAATTTAGGTTGCTTATAACACTCTTAATATTGTTTTCTTTTTTGAAAAGATCATCGTTAAAATCTCCTATAACAAAACCCGGTTTTTCCTTTAAGCACATAGCTTTAATAACATCTGAAAGATACGAAAAAGAAAGAAATGCAGCCATTGGATGGCGATAAACACAGCCAATAATTACAGAAGGGAATTTTTTATATTGCACTTATATCTATAGGTCATCTACTCCTTCCACCTTATCTATATTTGTGGTCACAACTGAAACATTATAAATTTCCCTAACAAAAATACAGGCTCCACTTCCTCTTCCAGCGTCACATCTAAAAAGCTTAAAATTAGGAATATTTAAGAATTTACTCTCTATTGAGGAATCTAACCAGGTTTCGCAAATACACACAATATCAATATCATCTTGAGAACATTAATACGATTTCATTGAAATGACACAACAATGACTGTATATTCAGATATTTCACTAACAATAGTGCCTTTTTCATACATTTGGGCTTACTTGTATTGCGGGCGTATTCTTCTTGGCCACTTTCCTAGTAACTATTAGATTCACTACACATTCGACTTTTATGTAAGTATTGGTAACACTGATTACATCTAATCCGATGATCATAGCGACAGCTTGTTTGACGATGATTAAATTCTCCGCAGTTAAAACAGCCTTTCCGTCTGTAGTTGCTGATTTGGGCATTTGCGCCCCTGGTGTTTCTTGAATAGTGTATTCTTTGAGGAGGGCGGCTGTACTGAAATCTGTTGTGTCTGTTCTGGTCTTCTTCTGTCCTTTCGTAATAGAAATGTCCTGTTCCTGTTCGGTTTCTAAGTTCTGTTCTATCATTACTTGCGTGTCGATTATTTGGAGGCTTATGGTGTCTATCCTGATTACGTGTCCGTGATAATTTCTCACTTGATAGTTCCGGTCACCCCTGCTAGATGTAGGAGTGACTGCTACTCTATTTTATTTGCTACTCTTAAGATTTTCACAAATTTCCAAAAATGGGCACTGTTTACTAATGGCAGACAACAATCTGATTACACCATATCTATTTAATTTAGCATTTTCATTTTCACTGCCTCTCTCTACAACATAGCACATATTATCCACTTCCCCAGTACCAAGTCTGAAGTTTAAATTGGTGCAAAGGATATGTATGCCATTTGAGTTTCCCCATTGAGTGAATTTTTCATTGAACTGGCCAGTCTTGTTATCGAGATCTTCATTTGGATTTGGTACTAACTCTGATACATATAATTCAATATCTTCATTTTTAGATTTCAAATCTGATATCAAATCTCCCAGGTTGTCCAAGATAGTACTTACATTTCCGATTTCCTGAAGGTCATTGGCACAGCAATATATAATACTCTTTGGTGTCCAATCCAATTTTTCATTAACCCAGCACCTTGTTAGATCCATATTAGTGTCTTTGATTGTTTTTATAGCACAATATTTTCCAACATCAGATAGGCGAATTTCTGATAAATTTTCATCTCCTATGAAAAGAGTTTTTACAGGCGATGCTGGTGGAATTTCATTTGTCGAGCTATCTCTGATTCTTTCTTCTAACGTAGATATCCTGTCGTTCAAGCGATTTATAGTAATATTTTCCGTTTTCAGTAGTTCATTGAGTTCTTCTATTTCCAAGTCTTTTATAGCAAGTTTTTCATTGATCATTACTAACTCATTTTGAATTTTAGCAATGGGGTCGATTGGCTGATTAGTTTGACTATTTGATGGCTCATCTCTTTGTGTTGACTTATGATGTGTCATTATCATATCGACGAGCTGCTCCTTTGGTTGGTATACCTTCCTCAGTCCCAGGTGGCGGCAGTGCTTTTGAAACTGAGGTTTTGTGAAGCTTTGAAGTAGATAGTCTCTGTTTGGATTATCCAGTGATGGTCTACTTATAACATTTATACTTTCTCTCTCGATATGGTTAACAAGATTTGTTGTTTCGGCTGAGTGGTGGTCGCTAATTTTGTTGTTAGCCATTCTGACTTTTAACAAATAGCGCCCTTATATGTGTATGACGTCACGGACTATGAGACCTAATGCGCATGCTCAGAATGAGGAAAAATGGAACGAGAGTCCCTTGCCTGAGTGAAGTAATATATTACAACTAAAAATACTCTTAGTCCTCACAACTCATTCACTGTTTATCACTGTTATTGAACACTATATCACTTCACAAAGTATTCCACTCATCCTAGGCGCACAAAGTGACGTAAAAATTATAAAAAGGGGCTTTGATTATAGAGCTTTGATTATATGAACAGTAGCATTTAGATATAATGCGTTCATTACTAGTATAGCACATAAAAGCTGTAAGGTTTGTTTCCCTTTTATGACCTTCTGTGGTGTAGATGGTAGCGCCTTGGCACAGTAATTATGTGTCCTAGGTTCAAGTCCCGGTCGGGGTAAAATGATTCATGTTTTCACATATGGTAATGTGCTTATTCCATTATGTGTGTGTGTGTGTGTGTGTGTGTGTGTGTGTGTGTGTGTGTGTGTGTGTGTGTGTGTGTGTGTGTGTGTGTGTGTGTGTGTGTGTGTGTACTGATAGATAGATAGATAAGTAAAGAGAAATATTTTCCTGAATTTCCAAAATATTGATAATTCGGAAAATATTGAAAATATATATTCACAGCATATTTCAGTTTTCCAGTGCTTACACTCTTAAAATGCAGTAAAATAAAAAAAAATTTCATGCGAAAATAAAGCCTTAGAGAATGTGCAAATTGGTAATTTCAGCACAACATTAATATTAATCTATCATTTTATCGGCAGAAGAATTCCCGGCAGATAAAACTTACTAAAGAAACGATCTCTAATCCAAATTTGCTCTTCTGGACTGTCACCTATGCCGAAGGCTCATAAAAACAACAGTACTTAAGTTGGCAAACGATAAGATGAATAATTAAGTAGAGTAAATAAACATGCTTGTAAAATAAAAGAAGCGCTTCCTTTTGACTTCTGTTTTTGTTGGCGTCGTCTCTAGCACCAAAAACACTGACAATTTTAATTAAGAAGTTTGCCGTCGGGCATCCCATAAAGACACAGATGGGGCAGGAGGCAGCGTTATATTGAAGTTTTTATTATTCACAAGTGAAGGATGAGAGATCAAGGCAGGATTGGACGGGTAGAGATAGGGAATGGAAGATATAAATAGCTGAATAGCGAGAAAACTAATAAAAAATTATGGGAGAGTGATGATGGGTATCCAAGCTATTGGGGAGCAATCCAGTTCAAGTCAGTGCCGGTACCAAGCCCTGGTTAGTGGAGGGAGTTGTTATCCGGAAGGACATCCAATCCAATAAATCTGAGCTACACCAACTGAATCTCATGTGGCTAGTGAGTAACAGCAAACCCATATGAACGTAGGAAAGCTGATAATCAAGTAGATGGTGTGATAGTGGGGGTACGAGGAAGAAGGGGGAGCACATGGAGGAAGTTATATAATAGAAGGAAACTCAAAAAGATGAACACATATAAAATAGAGAAATTAAGGAAGAGAGGAGGTCCCCCAAAGAGTTTTGATTTTATTTACGGATGTGGATACAGGATGGAGAACTTCACAAAGTTTTGAACATGTCACATATTGGAGAATACCCTAACAAAAAAAAGCTGGTTTCTAGAGCTGATTCTTCATGATACAACATGTATTAGTCCTTGTAAAAATCTATAACACACAACACACGTTTTTCACCCCGTACATGTCAACTCAACTGGAGAGAGCTGTCTCCCATTCTCTGTCAATAAAAAGCCTAGTCAAATCTTATCTACACAAATATGTATTACTAGAAACAAATAGCCTTTAACCTATTTGTTGATAAGATTTTCATAAAGTAATAAGGAGCAGACAGTGAAGCTGCGTGAATAATTATTATAAAAATGATTTAAAAATTCGAATTTTCGTATGTATGGGCTTACTGATGTGTAAGACGAAAGACGGTCGTCATAACAGAGCCCCTTGGTGTTGGAATTGGCTAAAGCAGAATTTTCGGTGCTCTTCCAATATGTGCTCTACCGACAATCTATGATCTGCCATTGTATAGATCAAGATATTAAAAAGTAAGAAAATAATTAAAATAGAAGTATTTAGAAATAATGATACAAAAATAACCTAACCAAACCTTAGGTTAGTTTAGCTTAGATTGTTTGTTTAGGTAAATTAAATTGAAAAACCTTGGTAGAGCACGTAATGGGGCGTTAATGTTAATAGTTAGATAGTTTGCTAGCTAAATGGAAAACAACCTTGGTAGAGCACGTACTAGAATGTGAAGAATGCTCATGGTTGATGACACTTTGGAAGAGCAAAGAGTTTTGTGTACCATTACTAAAGAAAAAAAAAAGACCAACCCTACCAAACCCACCCTAATTTAAACTTGATACAAGTATTTCCAGTTCCGCCTATAGCGTGTACACATTAAAGTCCACGACATATTAGGGTCATTTCTGTGCAGCTTACTATCTTTTTGCCCTAGTGACCCCATCACCTATACTCGATAAAAAAAATATAACCAGTATATTGAGTTTACCTCATTCGTAATTAATGCCTCGCCTCTTAAAGGCAGGAGAACCTCATCCGAATGGCTACAGATTTCTATTTATGTAGCTCAAGCTGCATAAACGGCACATTTAGAAGGAGGTCACGCAACAAATACCAACAATACAGTGACGCCATACAATGTTCAAGTTCAACTTGGGATCAACATGACTTTCATTCAGCCGATCAAACGGAGGTGATAATGTTTCTCGTTTAAGTCGTTATTAAGACTTAGGATGAGTATTACATCCGTGATATTACAAATACAGTCGAACATTGCTTAGATTTTACGCAGGAAAAATGTTGCCTTCATATCACTCGTCTTCTACCGGTCTTCAAGTCTTTTTTTCAGAAAACCTCTTTTTATAACAATGGTTTGTTTCCTTCGTTAAGATCATTTATTTTCCTGGAATTCTTTGCAACGCAACTTTTCTCATGTATACCGTAATGAGTATTGTGTTTTGATGCAGCCACTGTAAGTAGTGCAGTATTACAGATTTAAAATGAAAACGGTGATATAAGGGAAGTAATTAGCATTATTGCGAATCATTACCACAAAGGAACTCGGTGATTCTGTGAGCCCTGAGAAGTAACTGACTAGTGATCTTTAGCGACACTGTCCGGATGATTGCATAGTTATAGATAGTGACGATGTCTCTGAACAGCACAAATTCCCACCATGGGAGATTTTTTCTTTATTTTTTCTTAAAGGCAAAAGACAATGATTTGCGAATTTACATTTATTTCCATATTCTTTGGTTCTACGTAATTCACTTAGGTTTTTTTTTTTAATTTGCTATCTCTTAAATCATGCTGAAGTGAAAATTATGAGAAAGATACCTGTAGAAGGTAGTGAAAATATGGTTTTCATGCTAATTGTAGCAAACCATGTATTTCTTCTTTTATAAGTATGTGATTACCTAATTGTGATTACCTAATTGTGCTTACGGGAAAGAGCCCTAAGTTCGCATCTTCCCGTCTCCTGATCGGTTCCATTTTCTACTTAGTGATACTTATCATACCTGTCCTTAAAAGTACTGATTGAGATAGCATTAACTACCTCCTCGCTTAGCGAATTCCAATTATCAACTACTCTTACACTGAAAAAGTATTTCCTTACATCCTGCAAAGAAGTTTTCTTACGAAGCTTCAAACTATGACCTGTAGTTCTAGAGCCTGCCATATCAAAATATCGATCCCTATCCACTCTATCATATCCAAGAAGGAATTTAAAGACTGTCACCATATCCCCCCTCACTCTTCAAGCTTCGAGTGATGGTAAGTCTAATTCCCTCAGCCTCTCATCATAACTGAGATTACGTATTTCTGGCACCAGTTTTGTGGCATGTCTCTGAACTTTTTCAACCTTACCTATGTGCTTTTTCAAGTGCGGATTCAAAAAGGGGGCTGCATATTCGAGTTTTGGCCTCACATAGGTTACATAAATATTTCTGAACATTTCCTTGTCCACGTGCCTGAAGGCTACCCTTACATTTGATAAGAATGCATATGCTGCCCTTACTATGCCATTTATATGTATTTCTGGAGACAAATCTGCTAGCATGTTTACTCCTAGATCTCTCTCATTTTCTGTCTCTTGAAGTTGTACTCCATCCACAGAGTAGTCAAGTTTGGGCCTTCTTGCACTTGTACCCATTCTCATTACCTTACATTTTGAAGTATTGAAATTTATTAGCCACTTTTCTGACCACTCGTGCAGAGTATTTAGATCTTCCTGAAGTTCTCCACCATTGTTCTCCACAATCTTTGCATCATCTGCAAACATATTCATGAATGAATTTACAGACTCTGGTAGGTTATTTACATATACAAGGAACAAAAGTGGCCCTAAAACTAAACCCTGTGGAACTCCACTACTAACTCTTCTCCATTTAGACACTGAGTGTCTTACTGTAACCCTCTGTTCCCTTCCTTCTAAGTAAGTTTTTATCCATTTCAAGACATTTCCAACCTATTCTAGCCATTGCTTGCAGCTTCCTAATAAGTCTCCCATGTGAAGCAGAGTCAAACGCTTTCTGGAAGTCTAGGAATATGCAATCTACCCAGCCCTCTCTTTCCTGTAAGATTCGGTTTACCTCATCATAAAAATTCTAATAGGTTTGTTACTGTTGATCTACCTTCTCTGAAGCCATGTTGCCTCACTGACAAAAAGTTGAAGGATTCCAAGTGAAAAGAGATATGTTTCCTTAGTATTTTCTCCATAACTTTGCAAACTATGCTGGTTAAGGAAACTGGTCTATAGTTCAGAGCCGTATCCCTCCTTCCCATTTTGAAGATAGGTATCACGTTTGCTTGTTTCCAGCATCTTGGAATCGTGTGTGTGTGTATATATATATATATATATATATATATATATATATATATATATATATATATATATATATATATATATATATATATATATATATATATATATATATATATATATATATATATATATATATATATATATATATATATATATATATATATATATATATATATATATATATATATATATATATATATATATATTATATATATATATATATATATATATATATATATATATATATATATATATATATATATATATATATATATATATATATATATATATATATATATATATATATATATATATATATATATATATATATATATATATATATATATATATATATATATATATATATATATATATATATATATATATATATATATATATATATATATATATATGTCGTATGACTTCCTGAGCGGAAACGGTTGGTCGAGGGCACGGATATTTTATTACAATGTTTGTAGAAAGTGCCAAGGAAATATATGACCGGAACCGTGAGACGTAGGACCTGGCATCGAGAAGGGCAAGAAAGGACAGGAAGTTAGCCATTTCCTAAACCACAAGAAAACATAAACTTGTGTTTCGTACGCAGGAACCTGCCCAGGAGAAATGCCCAATAACTCCTCCCCGGAAGTAGGTGGGATTCCACTTTGAACCTGGCGCTGATTAGCTAGGACTAGATCTGACTGATTTCATTGGAGAATTGGATGTTAAGCCACGCCCTGCCCTGGGGGTATTTAAAGAGCCACCCAGGGCAGAGACACTTAGTTAGAAGATTGCCAGGGGCACGAATAGATCATAGATTGTGATAGTCATAGGGTGGGGGCTTAGGGGCATAGGGGCATTGAGGCGTCGGTTGTGTTGTACTCTAGAATAAATATAAGTAAAGGATTCACTGCGTGTCCATTCTTACCTTGTACCCATCAGGTACTAACTTTTCCAACCTTGTAACCACGCTACCATAATTATAAATACATATATACGTAGGAGGAAATTCCCTACGTCAGTAGTGACAAACGGTGAGATAACCCAATCATCTTACAAAGTGTGAGTTCAAGTGGAGGTCCAAAACCTCCACGTCAGTGGTGGCTTACGGTGGAATAGCCAAAACCTCCACGTCAGTGGTGGCTTACGGTGGAATAGCCAAAACCTCCACGTCAGTGGTGGCTTACGGTGGAATAGCCAAAACCTCCACGTCAGTGGTGGCTTACGGTGGAATAGCCAAAACCTCCACGTCAGTGGTGGCAGTGCGGTACGGATCTTCACGAGAGAAAAAAAAGAAAAAAAAAAACATACGAAGAGACAGGTGAATGCCAGTGCAGACCCGTGCAGAGAAAATAAGAATGGCAAAAGCAGAAATCCAACATCTCCCAATTCAAGAAATGAGTGACGAGGCCAAACATCGGAGAATTCTCGAACTGGAGGAACAAGTGCGGCGCCTACAAGCACGCGCCGACGCCGCTCCGTCGAGAAGGAACTTGGCCGACGCCGACAGCGAAACCGACGCCTCAAACATCGACGAACAGCCGGCCGCTCCGAACCCCGTGGTGACACAGGGAACGCAGCAGGCCCAGCCCCCACCCTGTGCCCTGGTTGTAAAGACGCCTCGAGTTAAAAATTTACTTTTATACCTCGACGGCGCAAATGTAAAAGACCGTGAATGTCCGTCCATAATTCCCGCGACCGACTTCTTGAAATACTTGGGTCTGCGGATGAGAAGTGACGTGTGCTCAAATAGAGAATATTATAAAACTTTGAAGGAATTATTTCTAGGATATTTCTTAGTAAGCCGAAGTGTGACCGGAGCATTGAGTGAAAATGCCCATTACAAGAGGTGTAAGTTGCCGGATCCAACCAAGAAGACGGCGATTCGACGATTTTACTCAAAGAGAAGAAGGAAAACCCGATCCTTCCTTGCCTTCTGTCATGAAGTTTTTCAGGACCACCTCCTTAAAATAAGCTAAGTACTTGTGATCTGTATCCAGTGAGTAATGGGACAATTAGTAAAAGAAATTGAGGTCGGTGGACGCCGCCATTTTATCTTGTAGTTATGCTTTGACTCAGCCAACCCGCTTATAAGGGGTGTGGCGCTTAATAAGTTGATAAAAGTAGAATTTCTGTACCCATTACTAACATGGATAATTTGTACTAATAGCTATAAGCAGTAATAAACTCCGTTTTTTTATAATTTGAGTAATGTAAAGAAATTTGCGTTGGAAGTGCGTTCCATTTATTTGCATTAATGCTTAGATTGAATTTTAAGAACGCGAATGTATCGATTTTTAATTGAAAAAATTTAATGCACGTGAAATCACTGTTACAGTATATTAATTTCTTAAGCGTAAGAATTATAGTGAGAAATATACGTGCATCTGCTTTTAAGAGTTTCATAGAACACGTGTGGTTTTCGGGAAAAGAATGCGGAAGTGACCATTCGATCTCCCAACCTCGTTATTGTGAATCTGTAGTAATTGTACTGAGCTTTGATATTTTAAAGTACGTGTAAAATCATTGTTATATTAATTTCTTAAAGCGTAAGAAATCGAGTGTTACGATTGCGCCTGTTTTTAAGTTTTTTTTTCTTTTTTTGTTTGTTTTTATCCGCGGGAGTAATGTTTTAGCGAGAGAAAGATATAAACGACAGATCGTTCTTTTTGTGTTAGGATGAAGGAATTAATCTTACGATACGTGTGTGGCATGTTTTTTTTGAAGAATAAGAAATTTTCGTGATATTAGTTAGAGATGAGTTTTTTATTTCACGCTATGCAGGTGAAAGTAACAGTAAATTAGAGTAGTTTGTGCTGTCCTAGAATAGGGAAGGTTTTTCAGTGTCACCCAAACGTAGCTTCTAGGGAGTAGAATGTTTGTTTGTTCGTTAGAATGGGACTTAGGACTGGTGAGGAAAGTCTGTGACCGCACGGCTCAGCCGAGATTTCACCTTTACTCTTCTTCAGAGAGACCGGGAAAGGGGAAAGCCGGCGTTGTAAATGAAAGGGAATTTTACAGAACGGAGATGATTGACTTGAAAGTGATATGCGAGTGAGTATGAATGACTGGGGGTATAATGGGAGGGTTGCTCTAGGGGGTGAAATCGCGGAAAAGCACCGTTAGGAAGCATGATTGGGGAGTCTGCGAGGATCGTTCCCCTGCTCTGCCAGGTCCTTCTGCATGCCATATCAGAGTGTATTTATGGGAGGTGATGCGCTGTTGCAATATCTAGTGAGGGATATGGATGAGAAGGTAATTCTCCACCTGCCCAGATATGGTTGAAATGCCGAGTTTGTTTTATTTTTGTTTTGTCCCCTACTCCGCCGTTGAGATTATTATTCGATTTCCGAGAGATTCCAAGATAGATGTTACGTGATAAAGGACGTGAATCTATGAATGATTCTTTATTTTCTTTGCTAGCTGCAGTATATACATTATTTGTCTGAAGAGATATGTTAGATTGATAAAGTAAAACTTTGCGAGTTTTAGCCATGATAACGTTTTATCAAAATTATTTCGGCTTGGTCATAAAGAAAGAGTGAGAGCTGACACGAAATGACAACAAGAATGTTACACAGCTGTATCCCGTATTTGAGAGAGCAGATATAAGTCAAATTCGAGATAGTAAAAGAAGATATATATTTTATGTTTGAAATGTTTATGTACAACTCCGTGCGAGATTTGGAAGTTTAAGCAAAATGTATTCCTTACTGTTGATAATGAGATATACTTTTGTTTTTTATTATTGCATACACAGAGATAGACTTTTTATATTCTTAGATACCCGTTTTTGTTATAGTTCTTTTTGTATTGAAGAAATCTTTAAAATCTTACTTAAAGGATTCTGAAAAGATTATCCAGAGATAACCATGGTTAATCCCTAGCATTTTCATGAATTTTAGATTACAATCGGGCTAATTAAAGATAATTGAGATTATTAGAGATTATTTGCTGAGTTTTAAAGTTAAAATTAATGACACTTAAGTCCTTTTTAAGAAGTTGTTAAGAAAAGGATATTTGTACTTTTGTTGATAGTAGTAGGGATAGTGTCACATATGATTTTAATCAGAGTGGGTGCGCTTCGACTTAACCCTCTGATTTATAGCATGAAAAGAGAGAGATTGTCATTATAGACAAGGATGTGTATGCCGTTACAGTAAAGTCCTTATCAAGATTAAACAGAAAGGAATGGATTTATGCTTCGACAGTTCTGCAGTTGTACACTAAGTTCTTTTTGCTTTCGTTTTTTTTAATCAGGAATGAGAATAGCCGCTGACAATAAACATAAGACTCTATCGATAGTCATTGCTAACGTTGTTCACGTTCATTTGTTTATTTATTATTATTAGAGATACTCTGCGACACTTTTTTATTTTCAGTACAAGTTAAAAGGACAGAGGCCTCTCCTGCTGCTAACAGAGCGTTGCCGTCTTTGATTTTTTCTTTTTGTTTTTATTCCAGCGAAGCTAGGCGATAATTGTGCCTACATTTTATTTCAGTTGATAGATTATTGCATGCTGTTATTGCATAAATACTGATAAGATATCGGTAGTACCGCCATTTGCCTAAAATATTTTTGCCACATGTCGCAACTGTTTAGAGAATAGATAGAACTCCCATTGACAAATTGTGGAGCCAGCAAGTTGCCACTTATGCTATATATATATATACATTGGTTACGACAGCAGGAATTTGAATATTAAAGGAGACTGTGTTAGAATAAGCATCACTATGAAAAATAAGTATAGAACTCTGTTCTTACTTCTGAATATCAGTCTCCATTGTATATATATTGATATTTTTGATTTAGTATATTTATTTTTATTGTTTATTATTCTTATTTTTAGATCATGATTATTAGTAATGTTATTATGTTGACTGATATTGTTGCTATCTCTCAATGGCCTGTTGCTAATTATTACTTTTGAAATAAAATCAGCAGTAACTTGATGATTTGTATCTTTTAACTGAATTCATACTTGATGTTATTGTAGCCACTGCTAATAAGAATGTTTCTTTAGTGGCTTTTCTCAGTATTCAGTGATTATTCTTTTTGACATTTATAGTAGAGTAATGCTATGTAGCAGTTGCTAAGTCCTAAGTATCTTGGAATAATAATCTAGTTGTGTAGACACATACCTTCCATCACCACCCTATTCCTAGGCAGCCCCGACCTGCAAGTTCTAAAAGTCTTTAGATTTTGTCCGTCAGACAAGTCCCTAGTGCCCATTGAATAGAGATTGCAATCACTTGCAGCTGCAGGGGAGGCAAAGTATAGCCTCCGAGTACCAACGTATGGCCATTGTTGGTACCCAGAAGTCATAGGGAACCTTTCTGTAACTGTGGTAGTGACATAGGTTCAAACTTTCATCCCGCGTTCTACTTCAAAGGTACGTGTGAGAGGACCGTACAGGAAGAGTAACGCTGTGACGTTGCAGGTCTCCCTGCGTGGTGGTCTTAGTCAAGATCGGCCGAGGGCGGGACGAGAAAGCCGGGCTGGAAGGATTCGCGGGATGGGGCCCAGTCCTTGTCCTTTTTGTTTTGCCTAACCGAGTAACAGAGATATGGGAACAAACCTGGGCCTGCAGCGAGGACGGCGGGGGATGCGAAAGCGAAAGAATCCCCGTGGGAAACCGGGGAATCGCACCTAGCAAGAATTCATGAGCAAGGGACAGAGAAAGTAAAAGTCGTCCTAGACAGAGAAAGTAAAAGTCGTCCTAGACAGAGAAAGTAAAAGTCGTCCTAGACAGAGAGAACGAAAGTCGTCCTAGACAGAGAAAGTAAAAGTCGTCCTAGACAGAGAAAACGAAAGTCGTCCTAGACAGAGAAAGTAAAAGTCGTCCTAGACAGAGGAAAGTAAAAGTCGCCCTAGACAGAGGAAAGTAAAAGTCGTCCTAGACAGAGAAAGTAAAAGTCGTCCTATCCATTGGTCTCTGAATAGTAATATAATATGAACGTAAAACATGTTTTGTTTCAGGAGTAGTTTTTAAGGCTTAATTTTAAGACAAATCAATGCCCCTAATAATGATAGGAATAGAACTTATGACGGTAGGGTCTCTTATAGAAATTACTGTTGATGTTATAATCTATTGCATTTTACCTGTTTATACATGCTAATACTCTACTTAATTGTTTGCTAATGTTCTAAATGAGTCATAATCCTACTGTAATTAACTCAATTTTGTCTTTTAAAGAAACGAGAGAAGTAGATGAATTAATGTTTTGATTTAAACTGACCTTTTGATCTTAATTAATGTTCAATATTAGTTTCACACTGGAATTATGTTGTTTAAATATAAGAATATGTTTGTATTTCAGATTTCCAACAAGGACATAGACCCTGCATGCTCTAGTTGTCTGTAAAGGTACTCTCTATATGTTATGTTTGTGTAATTTGTATAGGAATTCTTAGAAAATAGCTTAAATAATTCGGCCCCATTTCTATTGTAAACTAATGTTAGCTAGGATATGTCCAAGAGCTCCCGGAAAACTAGTCCATGCTTCGACTGAAATAAGAGATATTTCAGTTTTGGTTGGGAGGGATGTCGTATGACTTCCTGAGCGGAAACGGTTGGTCGAGGGCACGGATATTTTATTACAATGTTTGTAGAAAGTGCCAAGGAAATATATGACCGGAACCGTGAGACGTAGGACCTGGCATCGAGAAGGGCAAGAAAGGACAGGAAGTTAGCCATTTCCTAAACCACAAGAAAACATAAACGCAGGAACCTGCCCAGGAGAAATGCCCAATAACTCCTCCCCGGAAGTAGGTGGGATTCCACTTTGAACCTGGCGCTGATTAGCTAGGACTAGATCTGACTGATTTCATTGGAGAATTGGATGTTAAGCCACGCCCTGCCCTGGGGGTATTTAAAGAGCCACCCAGGGCAGAGACACTTAGTTAGAAGATTGCCAGGGGTACGAATAGATCATAGATTGTGATAGTCATAGGGTGGGGGCTTAGGGGCATAGGGGCATTGAGGCGTCGGTTGTGTTGTACTCTAGAATAAATATAAGTAAAGGATTCACTGCGTGTCCATTCTTACCTTGTACCCATCAGGTACTAACTTTTCCAACCTTGTAACCACGATACCATAATTATAAATACATATATACGTAGGAGGAAATTCCCTACGTCAGTAGTGACAAACGGTGAGATAACCCAATCATCTTACAAAGTGTGAGTTCAAGTGGAGGTCCAAAACCTCCACGTCAGTGGTGGCTTACGGTGGAATAGCCAAAACCTCCACGTCAGTGGTGGCTTACGGTGGAATAGCCAAAACCTCCACGTCAGTGGTGGCTTACGGTGGAATAGCCAAAACCTCCACGTCAGTGGTGGCTTACGGTGGAATAGCCAAAACCTCCACGTCATATATATATATATATATATATATATATATATATATATATATATATATATATATATATATATATATATATATATATATATATATATATATATATATTATCAAATAAGCACATTACATATGTGAAAACATGAATCATTTTTTTTTTTTTTTTTTTTTTTTTTTTAATGATAAAAATGATTCATGTTTTCACATATGTAATGTGCTTATTTGATAATTTCATGGCCCGAATGAGATTGGGAATTGAATTAAATGCTAAAATGAAGCCACGAGTGAGGTTGGGGAATCTGTAATATGAACATAGTGGCATTCAGTTAGAATGCGTTCATTCCTAAGTATAGCAGATATAAGCTATAAGGTTGGGTTCCTTTTAACCTTCTGTGGTGTAGTGGTAGCGCCTTGACTTAGTAATCATAAGTCCTAGGTTC
>JAXCGZ010003927.1:32500-82500 GCA_037179515.1 Halocaridina rubra
AAGCTGATTTCTCCAAACTCTCTACGAAAATGTATGTATGTATGTATAAGTAAATACTGTAGTTATTCACCTTCTGGGTCCTTTCTAGGAGAAAAGAAAATTGTAGAGAGATGGAAATTAGTACTTGGAAGGAAAATATTTAATTTTAACCCCCCCCCACCATGAGTTGAAAATTGATTTTTAGTTTCCTTTAGTCTTTATGTCTTTCCAACAGTACTTATATTCATATTCTTCAGAAATTGCCTTCTTCCGTGATAGCTAGACCCCCCCCCCATTAATAATTAGTTGACCATGGCTAATTAGAGTAAATGGGTGAAGAATAATCACAAAAAGTATCACTTTTCAAAATTACACATAAAAGACTGACGGGACCTTAAAAAAAAAAAACTGAGGAAAACGCTACTGTTATTTATTAACTTTTGGTGAAAATCACAAGGCGATATCAATTCCTGAGTGATATGAAAATTTATGGCGTTGAGAAAAATGCTTAAAACTCGTAAAATGACGATGTAAATTATCAGTTCGTTTTCGACTAGAGTTACCTAACCTCACTAACTATTGTGATAAATTGCTAGAGATTTTCACTGTCTGGGGGCCTCGACCCCCCTTGGGTAAGAAAACATAATAGCACATGAAGATTCTTTAACCAATTTTCCTAAGTGAGGAGCATTAAATATTATATTCTCCTATGAGTGCTTACATTATTCTGAAGGTCCAGTAAAATATTCTCTCTCATACCTCATGCTGGTAATTGATGTACGGGCAAAGAAAATTGACCTAATCAGACCCTGGCACCAAGAAAAGAGAAACAGAGATGGGGAGTGTTGTGACTTGTTAAATATGAAGGGATGGTAAGAGATGTGTAATGAATACACCATAATATTCGGTGTCGATGTAGGCATAGAAAAATAACCGTGAGTGAAGGAAGATTTGACATCGAACCTACTGGGCCAAAGTACAAAACCTTCAGCTGAAGTATCGCAAAGGGTGGCTGGTACTATGGGTTAACCTAATACATTGGTTAGTTTAGTTTAATCTAACCAATCATTACCTAACATAATATACATTTGGAAAGGAAGGAACTATAGGGGTGATCTTTACTTTATTCTTTCACAGGGTTAAGTTTCCTCAGGTTACTTCACTCCTTGTTAGGAAGAGTTGCCAAATGACAACAATGTTTGCCGTTTTTTTTATTTCAACTTTTGTAATTTCTCTGTCACTTAGGATATGCTGGGTCTTTAAGATTTTTCTCTCATATATTAGTACTCAACAAAGTTATAAATGACACTATAGTTTTCATGTTTTAGTTTATGTACATTCAAAACTTTTGTAATTTAGCTTCCTCTCTAAGAACTACTATAGTTTGAGTCATTTTTCTATATTCAAGACCCAAAATTACTACATTCTCCCCCATTATGGATGGAAATTGGAAAGCCTACTCCGTAGGGACAAATATGGATTATAAATATGTGTTGTATCATTTAATATAGTTTTATTTTTCAGGGTATTTGTCGCAATGTTCTTTATATGCATAATACTCGAGGGTTTAGATAGAATCTCCATATTATCCAATCGAATGATTATTATTATTTTGCTGTACTTCTAATTCCTTATTCCTTACTAATGAAAAAACACTACTGTGTATCTCATTAATGGGTGGGCTGGAATGTGATATGTGCTTCAACCATTACAATGGAGACGACAGGAAACCGCGCATTGGCCTGTGGTCATACCGTTTGTGCTCTCTGCACTATAAATAGAATCACAGAAGCAGAGGTTACCTGTCCATCCTGTCAACGACTTCATCATACAGTAGGACTCCGTGATATTCCTGTGAGCCTTTCATTACTTAGAGTGGTAAGAACAGCAGCAAAACCGGTAAGAATCGTGAGACGTCTCTGACTTTGATAATATGATAGCTTCAGCTCTACGACCTTACCTTTGTGCTTTGTGTACGTGGAGAATATTGGCTTCCAAAGTTTTTTACTTTTGGATTTTCAACAAATAAGTCGTGACTACATGGTATGACATCGATCACTAACTTCAGAAAATGAAGTCGTCATTAATAAGAAAGAACACGTCACTGATAGAGAGCAAATGAAAATCTGGCCGTGAGAACTGATATCCAGATTGATTTGATGTATATTCCATAGCTCTGATGCTCTGATAATCTTGAAGAAACAATATGAATATTTTACATTCTTTAATGACCTAATTACTATTGCACACATAGTGGTGGGTACACGCTTCCAATGCATTTTAGAAAGGATTAATGCTTGGGATAGTATGAGGATATTTAGAGGACTAATATAGTGATTTATGTAATTTTCATTGTTGGTCTCTCAGTTTCATGGTCATTGAAGATATTTACATTATCTATGAAATTACGATTTTTGAAAACATATCCATTCCGATATGTGCATATGAGTTGTTCCTTTGCTCTGTAGGCCTCTTATTATTAATTAGGTAAGTGACAAATCATCTTATTTTATGAAAATATTTAACTGTAACTCCTTAGATGTTGACCATCCTGTGTATGTTAACTTATTAACTTTTCATTTTCATCGAAGCGCCCAGTTATAACTGTGACTTCTTTTCTTACATTTACAAAGTAGCGTGGGTGTTAAGCTTTGATTGTAAAACGAAAATCAAAATACAGTGCTGCCTTCACTTCTCAGTTGTTCAAAATTGGGCAAATTCAAAGAAGAATATATCAGTCAGAGAGTGGGAGGCTCTCGCTTACACTTACTGGCTGAACTTTTTACACCAACAAATGCCTTATTTGCTACAATAGTTGTTCTAACCGTTATTATGGGTACTTAGAATTACCTGAGATATAAGTGACAAGGTTTTGGCGTATATTTGACTCCAGTAGATCTCAGATCAGACATCCTCCAGAAGTGTTTTTAAAATGAACTTGCTAATGTTAGAAAAAGCATTTGTATATTATGTCATGAAAGAAAATCCTGCGTAGGTCATTGTACTTTATTTCAAGTTGCACAGAAGAGGATGGAAATTCTTGATCATTATATAATGATCGCTGTTCAACTTTAAAACGCGAACATTTGCAACATGTTCAAAGAGTTTTAGTCTGAATTGCATTTCGGAAAAAGATTTACCGCGTGCCATATGAACAACTAAGTATGCGCAACCAAGTATGTGAAAGTTGCTGAAATTTATCGTTTACTGAATATCAAGATAATTTGAATTCATCATTAACATGTGACTGGAAGTTGTTAAGAGAGCTGTCAAATGTTATGATGTGAGTGATAATATTCTAAATACATTAGTTAGCAAGTAACATGTCTTGTAACGTGGACTGCACATCTTTCACTAGTTTTTATCAAATTATTATTTTGAAACATGATTTTCACCTAGTTACACAAAGATCAGATTGCCATTGCCACAGGAAAATTAAAAATATAACAAAGATATAATTCCAGCATATCTGAAGGTCAAAGTTAGTATGTTATCATTCTATGCTTGTATTAACACTGGTAGCAAGTCGCTGGAGCTTACTCTGAAAAAGTAAGGTTTAAGTATTTTGGTGTTCTTGAATGTTATTAACATTAGATCCTCGTTTGTGAAAACAGGTTCTCTGTAGCAGCTGTATTCTTTGCTATGCTTTCAAGAAGTTGTAATAGTTTGTATTTTAATGAGGGTTCTGTTTCATATCAAATTTCTGGCTAAAATGGCATGAGGGATAATGATGATTGTGGAAGGAAGAGTCCAGTGTGTGAGTTCGTTTGTAAGGCATAAGAATTCTGCTTCTTTGGCTGTTCATTTAAAACGGATTCCAAGTAATGGGTTGCACCAGACTATAATATGATTTTCGGAAAATTTCATAGACTGCATGTCCTATTGATTCCTAGTTTTACTTCTCTAGTCAAGCTTTTGAGGTATTTTCTTCATAGCAATATCACTTCATTGTTTATGGAAAATAATGGTTTCGAAATAGTAAAACAAAGAAAAATCTAATAAAACAGTTTCTCTGAGATGGGGTGAGGGAGTATAGTTTAATTAGTATTTCTTATTAATTTACCCATTTCATTTTATGACCTATACTTATAAATCAGATTTTATTATCAGAATTATTTTATTTCTTTTGTTTTGTAATTTAAACTTGCGTATATGTTGGCTTTGGCAAAATATTCTTATCTTTAAGCATACTCATGCAATAAAAGTTCGTAGTCAGTACCTGAGCATGGTTAAAATGGCACATAAAAATCATCTTTAATAGTTATATTGAAGAGAGTGTTTATTTATTTGTAACTGAATATGTACAGCAAGAGAAAAATTATATAAAAGAAGTTTTACTTTTTTCAGCAATTGTTATTCAGTGATTTTTAATTAAATTTTCCCCTTCCGATAAACAGTGAAACCAAAATGTAAACTGTGGATGGGTAGTGTAATATTATGACGTTCCCTAGAGAGTATTCATAGGTATTAATGGGTAATCAGAAAAACAGTTTGCATTTTGTATAGCATATACGGCTTATATTTTCCTATTCATAGCTTGTAATAATTAGTTCCCTATTCTAAGGTGCTTATAATCTCCGGTGCTTTACAGTGCTCTATTTTCTTCAGTTAATACTAGGGAACACCTGTGGATCAGACAACCTGATTGAAAACGTGACCATTTTGGCCGAGATGAATATTGCTTTGGCAAGTGGAATAGTTCTCAACCAAGTTGCAGAACTATACTGTCATGCAATGTCAATAAATTACAAATCATAATAATTATTTTACCTCAATAAAGAGTTTACAGATATACCTCATTAGTCAATCAGCATTGTGTTGTTTGTATATTAGGATTATGTGTTAATATTGAGCTTAGACCATTTTAAAAATAATGAAGATCAGGCTTCAAGATTTTATTTATATTATACAATATATATATATATATATATATATATATATATATATATATATATATATATATATATATATATATATATATATATATATATATATATATATATATATATATATATATATATATATATATATATATATATATATATATATATATATATATATATATATATATATGTATATATATATGTGTGTGTGTGTGTGTGTATATATATAGTGCACAAATGTTGTAGCATTAAATGCATATTGCACATTCACTCAATAACCAATCCACAATCACTTATTGTGTATTGTGCAACATCAGGACTCTCGGCCACACCCTCAACAATATGCAAACCTTTGGTGACCCAACCCAACTGGATATCATTTCTCTGTTCAGATAACTGTAGCTGGTATGGCTTGTACCAAACGATGAAACAAGGGTTACCACCAACAACAGCAAGGGTGACTAGTCCATTGCCAAGGGTGCAGGGTTCCAAACTTCCACTTGCTTTAGTAAAAACCTTGGTTGAAGGAGCAATACCTCCATAAAACTGAGATGGATATCTACGTGTTCTGTCAACACTACTTGATATTGATGTTTTGTGAAAAGTAGGTACGATTTCACCTCGAAAACGCTGGAGGATTCCTTCGTGGTTTTCAGCTTTACTGGTCAATGTTATGTGAAAATGTCCATGAACTCGACCATGATTGGAGAGCTGGATAAAGACCTCAGGAGATAATTTCCCCAAGTCACGTATGGTCTCGTACTGAAAATAGAAGCAGACATTCATCTACAGCTTGCAGCACACATGTGCATTAGCGTATATTTATATCTAAACTCTTTTAATACCTATTTATCAATTATATGATTTATCTGTTTGTTTTCTCTTCACTTACCGGCAGTGTATATGCTTCAGCAGGCATGGCATTTACTTGTCTGAAACTGTGCAGATATAGGCGTCCATCCTGGAGAGAGATAGGTGCTGCCCATGAACGGTCAATAGATACTGCCCACACCGTCCCTTTAGATTCTACTACATACTGGATGTTTTCGACAATAATGCGTTCCTTAAACATCTGCACACGATGATGATGTTGAAAAAGTAGCAATATTAACTACATGTTAAATACATTCCTCATGATAGCACTAATACAGAAATATATTCCTAGTAGAACACAGAGTTGCAGTGAAAAGTGTACTTAAATCACACTCGGGTATTGCGGGTATTTCTGAGAAATTCTGTATTATCTGATTTTTATAATTTCTGTTTAATAATTAAGAGTCAGAGGTTGAACATAGCACAGGAAAAATGCAAGTGGTCAATGTTTCCCCTTTAACCTTGCACAAAAAATTTAATTACTTGGATATAAGACCATTCCTGAGAATATTACATTCCTATTACACGCTGTCATTTAAAGAAAAATATGAGTTCGTTGACAACAAGAAAAACAATTTTACAGGAATACAAGTTTATTCCTCCAGAAATGCTTAGCAAGTATGCATACCTTGTAAGCTATGCTATTATATATATTGACATTACTATTGATAATATGATATATTCAATTCAAACAAGCTTATTATTTCGTGATTATCAAATTGAGAAAGATGTGTAGTCATTCCTCGTTGATAAAAACCTGAACTCTAATTTTAATTTACTGAAGAGGACTCTCTCGCGAAATTAGTTTCCACAGGACAGTTATACCTACCTTCTCGGCAGCAGCCAAAAGATAGCCAGCATCTTCCAGGGGGTTTCCAAAACTGTGGCCAGAGGCTATCAGCATCATTTTCATCTCCGCCCTCAACTCGAACGGAGAATGAAAGAAAATTATAGTCCATTGTAAAGCAATATACAGTTTTCTTATCGCAAAAAGACAGCACAAATAACTATTTTTTTTTTTTTATGAGATAGGATAGGAGGGGAAACAGGGGAGGGGATTAAGGTTATAAGGGAATTGGAGGGAAAAGCACGAAAATTAAATAAAGTAAGAGAGAGAAAAGAGAGGGACAGACCATCGTGCTAAGTTTTGATCTGGAATTCAGATTCTGATTTTTTTTTTTACAAATAACTTCCTGGGTAAGAATTCACTATAATAAACACTTCATTCAGTTCCTTAAAGATATTGGCATCCGGAGTGCAGATATACTATCACTATTTTGGCTCAATGTTTGCATATGCATCTTTTTATTTATTTATTTATTTTTTTGGCAAAGTGAAGCTCAACGAAGTCGAAGTAAAAGTAAATAGTAAGTAATGTTAACAATCTATATAATATATTCCTCAGTGTATATTGATGTGTAAATACAGAGTGATCCGAGATGGGTCCTCCATGACCCGTTCCACCCATCCGTGGGTGGAGAATCAAACAAAACAAAAAAGTGATACGATAATAATGACATTGTGAATATTAACTGCAAGTGTAATGATAAGCTTTATAAAATTAAAGAAATATTTATTATATTTATATTCTTTTATCAATATATATTTCATTATATATCACTTCATTGATCTTATTCGATATTTTACAACATACAAAACATCTGCTTACTTCTGCAATACCCTTCTAAATTGTATTCCCCCCCCCCTTTCCTTCCTATTCTTCAGTTCTTATTGGCATGCTACTTTTACAGTATTTACAGGTCTGTGGAGACGACTAAGTAATTATAAATATGCTAAATGCCTGGTGGAGATAACATGCTCTCATTGTGAAAGAATAAAACACCTTCAGAATGTAATTATTCTTGGAATTACTTAATTGCTAAGATGACGGTAAAACTCATTAACTCTTTGCGCATTTGTCTTATAGGATTGTTAAGAAGTTTTACACAAAAATGTCTATGGCAATTTTTTTTCAAGCTTGCAAGCTTTATATATTTCGAAATGAATATGTACTATATATATATATATATATATATATATATATATATATATATATATATATATATATATATATATATATAAAAAATGTATATTCATATATATATATATATATATATATATATATATATATATATATATATATATATATATATATATATATATATATATATATATATATATATTAAATGTATATTCATATATATATATATATGTATATATCTATATATATATATATATATATATATATATATTATATATATATATATATATATATAATATATATATATATATATATATTATATATATATATATATATATATATATATATATATATATATATATATATATATATATATATATATATATATATATATATATATATATATATATATGCCCTCAGGGTAACGCTTACATCTGCCAAAACAAGTTCTTCGCAAGAAGGCAACCGTCCTAGCCCTTGGTAGAAAAGGGAGTCCGTGACGTAAAACCGGAGCATATATATATATATATATATATATATATATATATATATATATATATATATATATATATATATTAAATGTACATTCATATATATATATATATATATATATATATATATATATATAATATATATATATATATATATATATATATATTAAATGTACATTCATATATATATATATATATATATATATATATATATATAT
Organism: Halocaridina rubra; assembly: GCA_037179515.1. Taxonomy (NCBI): domain Eukaryota; kingdom Metazoa; phylum Arthropoda; class Malacostraca; order Decapoda; family Atyidae; genus Halocaridina; species Halocaridina rubra. Next base: position 40,926 of record JAXCGZ010003927.1, read on the forward strand.
ATATATATATATATATATATATATATATATATATATATATATATATATATATATATATGTATATATATATATATATATATATATATATATATATATATATATATATATATATATATATATATATATATATATATATATATATATATATATATATATATATATATATATATATATATATATATATATATATATATATTTATATATATATATATATATATATATATATATATATATATATATATATATATATATATATATATATATATATATATATATATATATATATATATATATATATATATATATATATATGCACACACACACACACACACACACATATATTGATCACCATGAGTAATTAATATTCTTATTTCAGAAAAACTAAGGCCTTATGTCACTAACATCAATATTTTTTTTTATAAATATATTTGCTATTGATATATCTCTATGGCTACGCATATATATACTAAAGCCATAATCTCTCTTATAAGGGGGATGGCTGAGTCAAAGTAAAAAACTTGATTTTTTTAACTGGGAGGATAAAACAAAGAAGGGGATTCCCGGTCTCCCATTTAGTCGGCTTTTGTGAAGTAAGGGGGGGGGGAAGCTTTAGTTATGGATAGCTTAAAAGTCTGTAAATTGACTTTCTTACCTTGTCTGATAGCTTAGTGGCGTCTAATTTGCCTGTATTATATTTGGATTTTTCCATTTTCTCTTGAAGTAATTTTACACTTATGTGTAACTCTTTCTGGGCACTCGCAAAGTTCTCAACAGTGTTCGCCTTCATCAGGTGTTTTTTGGCATCATTCAGTCTTTGCAGAGGGCCATCTGTTTCTGTTAACATATTTGCAACTCTTTCCCTCTCTGTCTTCAAGCGATTTATTGTTTCATTGTGACTGTCAAGCAATGTGTGGATTATGATATTCTGAGTTTCATGTTCTTCAACGAAACCTTTCAATTTATTTTGATATTCTCTAAGAAACCGTGAATGATTCAAACATGCTTCTTTGTGGTTTACAAAGAGAATTTCTTCTTCTTCCTTAAATCTTGAGAGGGCCTCTTGAATTGGGATCACTTTACAAGTATCTGAAGTGTGGTGCTGGTAAACGCAAACACTGCATATCCATTGTATACAATATGTGCACCAAAATAGTTTGTAATTCCTGTGGTTAAGGCACGCACCGGCATGAACTGATGGTTCTGTGGATGCCATAATTGCAACAGATGCTGTGACACCCTTTGTTGGATATAGTTCACTATCATGTACTGTCTGAAATTCCAACTCTGGCTGCTTATCTGTTTGCTGCAGTGACTGCGGTCTAGATTTTCTCGAAACTTCAAATGCTTCATTTACAATGGCATTTAGTTTAACTGCAGAGCTTTTATCTATATTTAGGTTCAGCAAGGCAAAGGTTATTGCTATATCTTTTGCGTTACTTAATTTATGAATTTGGCGACAATACGGACAAGTCATATGATTGTCTCTAATGGTGCCATTGATACATTGAGAGCACAGACTATGCCCGCAGTGCAATGTGCGAGGCAAGTGTGCCTGATCATCATAGTGATGGAAGCAGATGCCACAGTCTCTCTTGTCCATGTCTGAAACATGTACAACGACGGCTATGACTTCCTATTAATAATAATGATAATACTACACATTTAGTTCTTTAATACAGGCATCTGAGATTTCAGTATTTGATTAAGCAGAACTATGTCTTGTAAAATCTAACATGTAGAAAATGAGTGAGAATTTAAGAGGCATATCATGCTGAGATTTATCAGGAAGCAGCAATATAGCAATATTGTGCTATATTTAAATGAAGATTAAAGTGAATAATGCAGATAAGAAAGTTTCAGTCCATAATAGCTGCAGAAAACTGGCGAACTTGAGTTACCTTAACAAGGAAAAATGGCACCTCCAAGAGAACTGGTGATATACGCAAACAAAGCCCAGTAAAATTACTTCTTTCCTATGAAAAATTATACCCAGCAGATGACAACGTATTTCCTACGATGAAGAAAGGCTGATTCAGTGTGTACTTGGTCAGTTGCTCGTCCTGAATAATAAGATTATCAGTTCATTTCAAAAGCCTGTGTAGTCACATGATAACTAGTCACAGTGATAGCTCCTGATAACGTTACAAGTAGTTGCTGATTGCATCTCAGCATTATCATCTCATACCCCTTCCCCACCCCCACCCCTACAACTGATGCCTGAAATTTTTTTCTCTTCCTCATCCTCCATCTCTTCCGCTCCATTCTAGCTAATTTTTTTTACTCTCGCTCCATTTTCTCAATCTGGAATCCCTGTTGCCTTTCATCAACGAATTCTAAATAGCATTTGACAAGGAAAACAGTCTCTGATGATTGAGAAATAATCTTGCTATACTATACAAATCAGTTTTATAGAAGAAATGTAAGATTAGGAAATTGCAAACGAAAGTCGAATCAAATTATATTCAAGAAAATATAAGATTATCACATTGCTGACAAAACTGTGCATGGTGGAGTTAGAAAAATCTTCGTTTAAAGAGTTTCTGCAATATTAGGAGGTAGTCCACTGTTGGCCCCTTACCATCCAAAAATTTTGTTTGTCAGTCGTAGAGCAATCAGGAGAAATTTTATAATAGGCATTGTAAGAAAACTATGCCGCACTTCTTTTCATTGTTAATTACTTTCTTAGCTTTGGTACGAGAAGACAATCCACAGTTTTACTATATACACACAAATCCTCCATATATATATATATATATATATATATATATATATATATATATATATATATATATATATATATATATATATATATATATATATATATATATATATATATATATATACTTTTTCAGAAGCAGTTGATCATCATAAATATTTAGGGCATCATGCTGAGAATACTTTGCATGATCAAAAGAATGTAAAAATTTTCCTCAAGTGCTTTTCCTGTTCTAAAAAAGGGAGAACACTTCTTCCGTGTTCCCCTGCGGGTTGTAAGAGTCGATTAAATGGGGCGGAACTAGGAGACTGGGAATTCCGTGCTCTGCATTTTCACTCCCCAAAGAGTCAAGGGTGTATTGCCTTGACACAACCACTCCCCTTATAAGAGGAAAATGGCTCATGTACATAGATAGATAGCTAGCTAGCTATCTAGCTAGTTAGCTAGCTAGCTAGCTAGCTAGATAGATAGATAGATAAATAGATAGATAGATAGATAGATAGATAGATAGATAGATAGATAGATAGATAGATAGATAGATAGATAGATAGATAGAAGAAGCTTCTCCCACTGTAACACTGAGGCCATATTATTCTTATTAAAATTGTATTGTATGACAGTGTGGTTTGTGTCATTGAAATTATAAAAAATACTTCAAGTAGGTCGATGCTTAAAACATTTAAAGTGGTCCTCAACAATGTTCTTGGATAATAGGAGTTTCTACATATGGACTGGATTAGGTTTTACGTCACGAACTCCCTTTTCTGCTAAGGGCTAGTACGGTTGCCTTCTAACAAAGGACTTGTTTTGGCAGATGTAATCGTTGCCCTGAGTGTATGCCCTTACTAACCTCAGTCCGTGACGGGGCGCGAACCTTCGACCTGCCGCCTCAGAGTCGCAGACGCTACCATTTTGCCACGGAGACTACAATAGGAGTTTCTACATGTGCAAGTAACCATATCGTTGCTGTCATATGTCAGCAACTTCTCAAACATCACATAGCTCTACTTCAGCTAAGTTCTATAAAAGGCTTTATTACTCATTTAGCAACATCATTCTCTTTCTTATGCCTACATCAGCACCTAATAGTCTTGGATATTCGTTACACATCTTATTATCCCTTCACATCTGACAAGTCACAGTACTTCCCATCTCTATTTTTCTTTATATTTTCTTCGTGCACAGGCCCGATGAGGGTATATTTGAATATATATTTTTTGGCCCGTCCTGGTTTCACAGTCATAAAAAAATAAATTTACAGAATTTACCTTTCTTAAAGTGTGGATATTTTGGTGAAGCAATGAGACGAGTATTTAAAACTGACTCTGAATGTGGATATTTGGAAATTTAGTAATATGACTTTAGAGGCAGGAGTTCCCTGGATGCAAAAGCAAGAACCTAGATTTCTTTGGATTGTAAAAGCTGCTCATGGTGGTTCACTAATACATGTGCAATAAATTCCTTTTTATGCTATTCTTATGAGGATACTATTAATATCAAAGAATTGTTTGTGAAAGTCATTCATAATACATACTATAATTCATTAATATATATAATCTCTTGCTAACTCACAAGACATTAGCTCCTTGTTACTATGTATAAATATACTCACGCAAAGAGAGAGAGAGAGAGAGAGAGAGAGAGAGAGAGAGAGAGAGAGAGAGAGAGAGAGAGAGAGAGAGAGAGAGAGAGAGAGAGAGAGAGAGAGAGAGAGAGATTATTTTATTTTATTTTATTAATTTATTGCGCCAAGGCGTCAGACATTACATGAGTTCATACAAATAATGCTTCAAATGGATATAAAACCAAGAATTGAACATGGTTTACAGGGAGGTGTACATATTGATAAAACATTGCTGCATACTAACACACAACTCACAGAATGGCAGCACAGAGTACATTATATGCAAAAGTAAAGCTCAGAGAAACGCAGAATGCACAAACAGAATTATATAGCAACATACAGAAAATATATGTATAATTCAATATAATTAATGGCCACCAAAGTGAGGAAAACGAGCAAGAATAACATCAAGATTGTCATCATTAAGTAAAAATGAGCAGATCTGTATTAAGTTCTGACCTCGTGGTAAAACATCTCTCACTGCGGGGCACTGAAGACAATAGTGGTCAAGAGTGTTAGCATTAGTTCGGTCGCATAATGTACAGGAGGTGTACTGTGGCATATCTAGAGTCTGGGAGACCTGCCATAAAGGCCGATACCCCATTCTGAGCCGAGCACTAACTACATTGTTTTTCCGCACCATTAACCCGCGTCTGCGATACTTGTAGCGACTGTGAAGGAAGTGATCATGGTGCTGTATGGACACACTGTTGGCCCTCTCCGTGTCCCTGCGCTGGACCGTCATGGCAAACCCAGCTGAGTAGAGAGAGAGAGAGAGAGAGAGAGAGAGAGAGAGAGAGAGAGAGAGAGAGAGAGAGAGAGAGAGATAAAACAAGCAATATTTATAAAACAACACAACATCAACAACAACAACAACAATAATAATAATAATAATAATAATAATAATAATAATAATAATAATAATAATAATAATAATAATAATAATAATAATAATAATAATAATAATAATAATAATAATAATAATAAATGCTCAGAAACAGGAAGGTAATCCACGCATTACAAGAGCAAACATCAAATGGCCGCCGCACCTCCATTTTCTTCGAAGTTCCTCTAGGCGAGATTTTCTCCCCCTCACAAGCTCAGTTGCTTTTACATTGTTGGTATGAGTGCATAGCATTTACTGCGTGGCTAAACTACCCATTTATTATTAGATTTTATATTTTTTAACTTTCTCTCTCCTAAATCGATAATATTAGTTATAAAGTGATTTGAGTGATCTAAGAACACATTAGAGTGACGTAAAGCTGCTATCAAGAAAGAGTTACGAGAAATGGAGGTAAAAATGTCTTGTAAATACCGTATCCGGCGAGGCCTGCGAGGGGCTTTGGTGAGTTCTTCTTCTTCTTCTTCTGGTTAGTTATTTGATGGTAGATTAAGACCCATAATTCTGGAAACTTAATAACTACTAGTGATATTTGTTTTTTTTTTAAAGCAATAGGTTTGTGTTTTATCTCGGCCATTGTAGAAAGAAGTTCTTATATAATACTAATGCTCTTTTATGGTAAGATCATTTGTTTTTTAAGTTTTGTTTTAATTCCAGGTTTTTGTTGTAATTGTTGTTGGTATTCAAAATGACGTGGAATCAAAAGTATATTTTTTTACTAATAGGTCTCTGTATGAGACTGTCTGTACCGCCTTTTTGTATAGTCACAGTTCTACTGAGGCCTCTTTGTTATAATAGGAAATACCTGTAATGAGAAAACGCTAATGGCCGACCTATATGATCAGGTAAAAGATAATGACTTACAGTGCATTAAATAATCCCGTTTAATGGTTATTAAGTTAGGTTACCGATGCCATCCTTTAGTGTAGGTTAGGCATCAACCTAACAGTTGACGGGGTTATTTAATGTAATGGGAGTCCTTATCTATTTCTTGATCCGACCTCTTTTAAGACGTGACCGGTAATAAAGTCATAGAGGGAAAAATGACAATTTTGGTTAGGAAAAAGTTACAGGTTAGGCTAGCTTAGACTTTTCCAGTATTTTTTTTTTCCTGTAATTCCCTTAAATGGCTTCGTTTAAGATGCGGAGGATCTTGATAATCGAAAATTTTCATACATGTTTTGAAATGCCCAAATACGCTCCATTTTGTTACGGATAAGCCTATGCAAAAGACGGAAGGGGGGGGGAATAGTGTTTTGCGGCTCCTATTATGTAATGTGAAGGACCTAAAGCATGCTTAATTTTTTTTTTTTTTTAATGATTTTGACAATGGGAAGGGCAGACAAAAGATTGTCCTCATAATGCCCGGGGGTAGTAGGACAGTGTCGAAAGACAAGTGTCGAAAGAACCTAACTTAACCTTTCGACATTTTGTCTTTCGAAACTTTGTTCCTCGACACTATGTCTGCGCACGTGCCCGGGCACCAATCAATGTAATTTACTCATGGGCCTCTTTTGAATTGTTACAACTTGAAATATATTTAAATTCGAGTACTTTATTGGTAGGCCTATTTAAAATATTTTTGTAAAGCACAAAAATAGGCCTAATTATTTTGTTGATATTTTTACACAATTCATGCTTAATTCTGCCAATGTTGCAGTAAGAATTATGTGAAATGTTTATTTGTAAATAAGATTTTCATAGTCTTTGTTAAAAATATATTGTTTTTGTACTTATGAATTTGTGAAATATTCATAATTGGTTTTCAATTATAAAACTCGAATTAGAAATATGAAAAGCGTAATTTCAAAGGTTCAGTTTTGTTCCTTGATTGGTGGTAGGCGAAGTGAACATACTAACCTAACCTTTGAACAGTACTTTTCAAACTTCCCCCCCCCACCCCATTTTCATGGCTGAGCTTACATAACATTAACAAAATAAGAAGAAGGAGAAGAAACGAAGCATTGCATGTTGTAAATATGTAAAAATAAAAAATGCCTCTAAAATTCACTGTGGATGAGATTTGTTACTCCAGGCTGACATGGCAACGGTAAGGAAACTTGCAAGTTATATTAAGATCTTTAGTATTTTTGTCTTCTATGTATTATATTATTATTATTATTATTATTATTATTATTATTATTATTATTATTATTATTATTATTATTATTATTATTATTATTATTATTGTTATTATTATTATTATTTTCTTTGTCATGAGCAAGTTATGTATAGTGTCAGTAGCCTATATTGGATAATTATTTAACTAAGGCAATTAATTATTCCAACAGCCCATTAAAAATCATGGGGGACCTCATGGCGAATGGGGACCTGACTTTTATCAACTTTTAGGGTAGGATAGGCTAGAATTTGAGCTTGGCCATTATCAACATCGACCAACTGAAGATTACAAATCTCAACTTTTCCTCAAATGCAGAATTAAAACCTGCAAAACTTTCAAGTCCCAGTTCTTCGTGAGCTCCAATCATTACCTATAAATATTCTTTGTAATTAATTCACTGACTGTATATGTATGCATATGTGTATGTACGTCTATTTGGTAGTGCTTGCTTACATAAGCACAAAAGTGCTAGTAAGATGTAGCCCTTGAGGACGTGATTCCTCATAAAAATATGATAAGGACGAACATTATTTATTACCAAGTGCTCTTAAATATGTAGGTTGGCTCAGGCACCAGCGCCCGTTGCGATACTACAGCTGAAGGTTTTTTGAACTTAAATAGGTCTGTCCAGGACGGTTCGATGTTAAGTCTTCCTTCAGTTACGGTTCTTTTTCTATGCCTACAGCTACACTGAATATTCTTGGATATTCATCACACATCTTTTATCCCTTCACATCTGACAAGTCATTACACTCTACATCTCTGTTTCTCTTTATGTATTTTTCGTGCCCAGGCCCGATGAGGGCTGTTTTATTTTATAATTATTTTTTGGCCCGTCCTGGTGTCACAATCATATATATATATATATATATATATATATATATATATATATATATATATATATATATATATATATATATATATATATATATATATATATTCAGAGAGAGCTGGCAACGTTTTGTAATGACCATTTTTGGGTGGTTGTTCTTCGGTAACTTCCCCTAAAAAGAATATGATACAAGTTCAGATGTGTAGACACTATGTAGACAATATTCTGTGAGATAAGCACACTATGGAATATGTTAAACTTGTAAACATATTCCCCAATAAAGGGAATCCGGTTGTAAGCAAGAATACACAGGGTTGCATATTCCACAGCATTAGACCTCTATAAACAGGGGCATATTAAAAAAATAATAATAATAAATCACTGTGTACGTAGACTTCCTAAACCTTCCTCCTGTAAAACGTCTGATTATGGTTTGGGATTTTTGTTAAGACGAATATGGAAGTTAAGACACCTTAAAGCTGAAACAATTTCCCATATTTAAAAAGTAAGATAGAGGGAGGGGGTAAAATTACTTCCTCCGTATTCCCCTGCATGTCGTAAAGTCAACTAAGAGGTGGAGTGAGGGGACTGGGAATCCCCTCCTCTGTATTTGCTTCCCACAAAAAGTCAAAGTATATATATATATATATATATATATATATATATATATATATATATATATATATATATATATATATATATATATATATATATATATATATATATATATATATATATATATATATATATATATATATATATATATATATATATATATATATATATATATATATATATATATATATATATATATATATATATATATATATATATATATATATATATATATAAAATAAACATATTAACATATGTCTAAATATGAATCATTGTCGTATGACTTCTGTCATGCTGAAGCCAGCCCGCCATGCTGAAGCCAGAATCTGAAACTTGTAACAGCTCTTGAGGGGTAACGGTTAGTCGAGGCCACGGATATTCTATTACATGCCCTCACTTTTATTGAGTTTTTGTGCCGCCCATGTGTTCCCTTGGGACCACCAAGAGTTGTGGCTAGGCACCTGGAACTAACCGCTGGCGCCATGCCCCCCCCCCAAGAGGCCTACAGGATAAGGGACCCTCGGTCCTCGAAAACACCACAAGTCGTGAAGAGAAACATGTGAGGCTAGGGTGAAATAGAATACTCTCCCCAATTGTTTTCTGCGGTGCGGCCGGTGTTTGTAGAGGGCGTCAAGGAGATATGTGACCGGACCCCTGAGGCTTGGCATCCGACATGGAGTACCTGAGGAGGGTGGGAAAGCCCGAGAAGTTAGCCCTTTCCTAAACCGCACGAAACATAAACTTAGGTTTCGTACACAGGTACACGCCCAGGGGAGCTGCCCAATAACTCCTCCTCGGAAGTAGGCGGGATTCCACTTTGAACCCGGCGCTGATTAGCTGGACTAGATCTGACTGATTTCATTGGAGAATTGGATGTTAAGCCACGCCCTGCCCCTGGGGGTATTTAAAGAGCCACCCAGGGCAGGGACAGTTAGTTAGAACCTTGCCAGGGGCACGAATAGATCATAGATTGTGATAGTCATAGGGTGGGGGCATTGAGGCGTCGGTTGTGTTGTACTCTAGAATAAATATAAGTAAAGGATTCACTGCGTGTCCATTCTTACCTTGTAACCACGCTACCTTGTACCCGTCAGGTACTAATAATTAAAGTAAATGTACGTAGGAGGAAAAGCCCTACGGCAGTGGTGTCATTAGATGGGATAATAAAAACCACTACGTCAGTGGTGACGCTCGGTGAGATAATAATAAAACCTCCACGTCAGTGGTGGCAGTGCGGTACGATCATCACGCCTGGAATACATACAAAGAGACTCTCATATCAGAAGAAACCAGTGCAAAGAAAAGAAAATAAGAATGGCAAAAGCAGAAATCCAACATCTCCCAATTCAAGAAATGAGTGACGAGGCCAAACACCGGAGAATTCTCGAACTGGAGGAACAAGTGCGGCGCCTACAAGCACGCGCCGACGCCGCTCCGTCGAGAAGGAACTTGGCCGACGCCGACAGTGAAACCGACGCCTCAAACATCGACGAACAGCCGGCCGCTCCGAACCCCGTGGTGACACAGGGAACGCAGCAGGACATGCCCCCACCCTGTGCCCTGGTTGTAAAGACGCCTCGAGTTAAAAATTTACTTTTATACCTCGACGGCGCAAATGTAAAAGACCGTGAATGTCCGTCCATAATTCCCGCGACCGACTTCCTGAAATACTTGGGTCTGCGGATGAGAAGTGACGAGTGCTCAAATGGAGAATATTATAAAACTTTGAAGGAACTATTTCTAAGATATTTCTTAGTAAGCCGAAGTGTGACCGGAGCATTGAGTGAAAATGCCCATTACAAGAGGTGTAAGTTGCCGGATCCGACCAAGAAGACGGCGATTCGTCGATTTTACTCGAAGAAAAGAAGGAGAACCCTCTCCTTCCTTGCCTTCTGCCATGAAGTTCTCCAGGACCACCTCCTTAAAATAAGCTAAGTACTTGTGATCTGTATCCAGTGAGTAATGGGACAATTAGTAAAAGAAATTGAGGTCGGTGGACGCCGCCATTTTATCTTGTAGTTATGCTTTGACTCAGCCAACCCGCTTATAAGGGGTGTGGCGCTTAATAAGTTGATAAAAGTAGAATTTCTGTACCCATTACTAACATGGATAATTTGTACTAATAGCTATAAGCAGTAATAAACTCCGTTTTTTGTTATAATTTGAGTAATATAAAGAACTTGCGTTGGAAGTGCGTTCCATTTATTTGTATTAATGCTTAGATTGAATTTTAAGAACGCGAATGTATCGATTTTTAATTGAAAAAAATTTAATGCACGTGAAATCACTGTTACAGAATATTAATTTCTTAAGTGTAAGAATTACAGTGAGTAATATGCTTGAATCTGCTTTTATGGTTTTACTTAGAACACGTGTGGTTTTCGAGAAAGGAATGCGGAAGTGACCATTCGATCTCCCAACCTCGTCATTATAAATCTGTAGTTTTAAAGTACGTGTAAAATCATTGTTATGTTAATTTCTTAAAGCGTAAGAAATCGAGTGTTAAGATTGCGCCTGTTTTCAAGGTTCTTTCTTTTTTTGTTTGTTTTTTCTCCGGGGGAGGAATGTTTTAGCGAAAGAAAGACATAAACGACAGATCGTTCTTTTTGTGTTATGATGATGGGGAATTAATATTACGATACGTGTGTGGCATGTTTTTTTTTGAAGAATAAGAAATTTCGTGATATTAGTTAGAGATGAGTTTTTGATTTCACGCTATGCAGGCGAAAGTAAGAGTAAAATTAGAGGAATTTGTGCTGTCCTAGAATAGGGAAGGTTTTTCAGTGTCACCCAAACGTAGCTTCAAGGGAGTAGAATGTTTGTTTGTTCGTTAGAATGGGACTTAGGACTGGTGAGGAAGTCTGTGACCGCACGGCTCAGCCGAGATTTCACCTTTACTCTTCTTCAGAGAGACCGGGAAAGGAAAACCAACATGTTGTAAATAAAAGGGAATTTTACAGAAAGGGAATGCAAGTTTGAATGTGAGCGCATGTGAGCGAATGAGTATAATGAGTGTAATAGGGGTATAATGGGAGGGTTGCTCTAGGGGGTGAAATCGCGGAAAGCACCGTTAGGAAGCATGATTGGGGAGTCTGCGAGGATCGTTCCCCTGCTCTGCCAGGTCCTTCTGCATGCCATATCAGAGTGTATTTATGGGAGGTGATGCGCTGTTGCAATATCTAGTGAGGGATATGGATGAGAAGGTAATTCTCCACCTGCCCAGATATGGTTGAAATGCCGAGTTTGTTTTATTTTTGTTTTGTCCCCTACTCCGCCGTTGAGATTATTATTCGATTTCCGAGAGATTCCAAGATAGACGTTACGTGATAAAGGACGTGAATCTATGAATGATTCTTTATTTTCTTTGCTAGCTGCAGTATATACATTATTTGTCTGAAGAGATATGTTAGATTGATAAAGTAAAACTTTGCGAGTTTTAGCCATGATAATGTTTTATCAAAATTATTTCGGCTTGGTCATAAAGAAAGAGTGAGAGCTGACACGAAATGACAACAAGAATGTTACACAGCTGTATCCCGTATTTGAGAGAGCAGATATAAGTCAAATTCGAGATAGTAAAAGAAGATATATTTTATGTTTGAATTGTTTATGTACAACTCCGTACGAGATTTTGAAGTTTAAGCAAAATGCATTCCTTACTGTTGATAATGGAATATACTTTTGTTTTTATTATTGCATACACAGAGATAGACTTTTTATATTCTTAGATACCCGTTTTTGTTATAGTTCTTTTTGTATTGAAGAAATCTTTAAAATCTTACTTAAAGGATTCTGAGAAGATTATCTAGAGATAACCATGGTTAATCCCTATCATTTTCATGAATTTTAGATTACAATTGAGCTAATTAAAGATAATTGAGATTATTAGAGATTATTTGCTGAGTTTTAAAGTTAAAATTAATGACACTTAAGTCCTTTTTAAGAAGTTGTTAAGAAAAAGATATTTGTACTTTTGTTGATAGTAGTAGGGATAGTGTCACATATGATTTTAATCAGAGTGGGTGCGCTCCGACTCAACCCTCTGATTTATAGCATGAAAAGAGAGAGATTGTCGTTATAGACAAGGATGTGTATGCTGTTACAGTAAAGTCCTTATCAAGATTAAACAGAGAGGAATGGATTTATGCTTCGACAGTTCTGCAGTTGTACACTAAGTTCTTTTTGCTTTTGTTTTGTTAATGAGGAAATAAGAATAGCCCTCTGACAATAAACGTAAGACTCTATCGATAGTCATTGCTAACGTTTGTTCACGTTCATTTGTTTATTTATTTTATTATTAGAGATACTCTGCGACACTTTTTTATTTTCAGTACAAGTTAAAAGGAAGAGGCCCGTCTCAGCTGACACAGACTGGAAACCGCAACGTATTTCACGGTCGCCCAGTCTCTCTCTCTCTCTCTCTCTCTCTCTCTCTCTCTCTCTCTCTCTCTCTCTCTCTCTCTCTCTCTCTCTCTCTCTCTCTCTCTCTCTCTCTCTCTCTCTCTCCTACCTTTCACTCGACTCTGAGCCTGACAGAGGCTCCGTTCAATGCTAAAAGAACGTTGCTGTCTTTGATTTTTTGTGTGTGTTTTTTTCCAGCGAAGCTAGGCGATAATTGTGCCTACATTTCATTGCAGTTGATAGATTGTTGCATGCTGCTATTGCATGAATACTGATAAGACATCGGTAGCACCGCCATTTGCATAAATATTTTTGCCACATGTCGCAACTGTTTGGAGAATAAATAGAACTCCCATTGACAAATTGTGGAGCCAGCAAGTTGCCACTTATGCTATATATATATACATTGATTATGACAGCAGGAATTTAAATAGTAAAAGAGACTGTGTTGGAATGAGCATCACTATGAAATATAAGTATAGAACTCTGTTCTTACTTCTGAATGCCAGTCTCCATTGTATATATATTGATATTTCTGATTTAGTATATTTATTTTTATTGTTTATTATTCTTATTTTTAGATCATGATTATTAGTAATGTTATTATGTTGACTGATATTGTTGCTATCTCTCAATGGCCTGTTGCTAATTATTATTTTTGAAATGAAATCAGCAGTAACTTGATGATTTGTATCTTTTATCTGAATTCATACTTGATGTTACTGTAGCCACCGCTAATAAGAATGTTTCTTTAGTGGCTTTTCTCAGCATTTAATGATTATTCTTTTTGACATTTATAGTAGAGTAATGCTATGTAGCAGTTGCTAAGTCCTAAGTATCTTGGAATAATAATCTAGTTGTGTAGACACATACCTTCCATTACCACCCTATTCCTAGGCAGCCCCGACCTGCAAGTTCTAAAAGTCTTTAGATTTTGTCCGTCAGACAAGTCCCTAATGCCCATTGAATAGAGATTGCAATCACTTGCAGTTGCAGGGGAGGCAAAGTATAGCCTCGATTACCAACGTATGGCCATTGTTGGTACCCTGAAGTCATAGGGAACCTTTCTTACAACTGTAGTAGTGACATAGGTTCAAACTTTCATCCCGCGTTCTACTTCGAAGGTACGTGTGAGAGGACCGTACAGGAAGAGTAACGCTGTGACGTTGCAGGTCTCCTGCGTGGTGGTCTTAGTCAAGATCGGCCGAGGGCTTTTTTGGTGGATGTTCACCCTTGAGGGTGAGCGGACTTTCCACTTGTGTCCCGCGGGACGAGGAAGCCGGGCTGGAAGGATTAGCGGGATGGGCCCCAGTCCTTGTCCTTTTTGTTTTGCCTAACCGAGTAACGGAGATATGGCAACAAACCTGGGCCTGCAGCGAGGACGGCGGGGGATGTGAAAGCGAAAGAATCCCAGTGGGAAACCGGGGAATCGCACCTAGCAAGAATTCATGAGCAAGAGACAGAGAAAACGAAAGTCGTCCTAGACAGAGAAAGTAAAAGTCGTCCTAGACAGAGAAAACAAAAGTCGTCCTAGCCAGAGAAATTAAAAGTCGTCCTAGACAGAGAAAACGAAAGTCGTCCTAGACAGAGAAAGTAAAAGTCGTCCTAGACAGAGGAAAACGAAAGTCGTCCTAGACAGAGAAATTAAAAGTCGTCCTAGACAGGGAAATTAAAAGTCATCCTATCCATTGGTCTCTGAATAGTAATATAATATGAAAGTAACACATGTTTTGTTCCAGGAGTAGTTTTTAAGGCTTAATTTTAAGACAAATCAATGCCCCTAATAATGATAGGAATAGAATTTCTGAAGGTAAGGTCTCTTATAGAAATTACTGTTGATGTTATAGTCTATTGCATTTTACATGTTTATACATGCTAATACTCTACTCAATTGTTTGCTAATGTTCTAAATGAGTCATAATCCTACTGTAATTAACTCAATTTTGTCTTTTAAAGAAACGAGAGAAGTAGATGAATTAATGTTTTGATTTAAACTGACTTGTTGATCTTAATTAATGTTTAATATTAGTTTCACACTGGAATTATGTTGTTTAAATATAAGAATATGTTTGTATTTCAGATTTCCAACAAGGACATAGACCCTGCATGCTCTAGTTGTCTGTAAAGGTACTCTCTATATGTTATGTTTGTGTAATTTGTATAGGAATTCTTAGAAAATAGCTTAAATAATTCGGCCCCATTTCTATTGTAAACTAATGTTAGCTAGGATATGTCCAAGAGCTCCCGGAAAACTAGTCCATGCTTCGACTGAAATAAGAGATATTTCAGTTTTGGTTGGGAGGGATGTCGTATGACTTCTGTCATGCTGAAGCCAGCCCGCCATGCTGAAGCCAGAATCTGAAACTTGTAACAGCTCTTGAGGGGTAACGGTTAGTCGAGGCCACGGATATTCTATTACATGCCCTCACTTTTATTGAGTTTTTGTGCCGCCCATGTGTTCCCTTGGGACCACCAAGAGTTGTGGCTAGGCACCTGGAACTAACCGCTGGCGCCATGCCCCCCCCCCCCCCCCCCAAGAGGCCTACAGGATAAGGGACCCTCGGTCCTCGAAAACACCACAAGTCGTGAAGAGAAACATGTGAGGCTAGGGTGAAATAGAATACTCTCCCCAATTGTTTTCTGCGGTGCGGCCGGTGTTTGTAGAGGGCGTCAAGGAGATATGTGACCGGACCCCTGAGGCTTGGCATCCGACATGGAGTACCTGAGGAGGGTGGGAAAGCCCGAGAAGTTAGCCCTTTCCTAAACCGCACGAAACATAAACTTAGGTTTCGTACACAGGTACACGCCCAGGGGAGCTGCCCAATAACTCCTCCTCGGAAGTAGGCGGGATTCCACTTTGAACCCGGCGCTGATTAGCTGGACTAGATCTGACTGATTTCATTGGAGAATTGGATGTTAAGCCACGCCCTGCCCCTGGGGGTATTTAAAGAGCCACCCAGGGCAGGGACAGTTAGTTAGAACCTTGCCAGGGGCACGAATAGATCATAGATTGTGATAGTCATAGGGTGGGGGCATTGAGGCGTCGGTTGTGTTGTACTCTAGAATAAATATAAGTAAAGGATTCACTGCGTGTCCATTCTTACCTTGTAACCACGCTACCTTGTACCCGTCAGGTACTAATAATTAAAGTAAATGTACGTAGGAGGAAAAGCCCTACGGCAGTGGTGTCATTAGATGGGATAATAAAAACCACTACGTCAGTGGTGACGCTCGGTGAGATAATAATAAAACCTCCACGTCATCATATTATACCCCTGACCGGGACTCGAACTAAGACACATAGTAACTGGGATTTGAATTAAATCCGAAAACGAAGCCACAAGTGAGATTGAGCGAATCTGTAATATGAACAAAAAGGCATTCAGAAAGAATGCATTCATTTCTAGAAAAGCAGTTAGATTTGAGGTTGACCTCTTTCTTAGACCTTCAGTGGTGTAGTTGGTAGTGCCTTGGCACAGTAATTATGTCTTACGTACGAATCCTGGTCAGTTGTAAAATATGGTCGTATATATATATATATATATATATATATATATATATATATATATATATATATATATATATATATATATATATATATATAATGTGTGTGTATGTTGTATTCGGTCTTCCCAGTGATTCCTGTACTAGTTATGCATCTATATTCGTACGTACCGTAATAAAAGTATATAGTTACAGTATTATATACTGAATGATTTTTTTGTATGTGGTTCTTTATTATTTTGTAGTGGAAAGAAAACAATTGAATGATTTTTTTGTACGCTGTTCTTTATTATTATTTTGTAGTGGAAGGAAAACAAATTACTATTCATCTGCATGTTACAAGGGATGACAAGAAAGGATCTCCATACCGGTGGGTAATGGAGAAAGAATTTTATATGCGTCGTCACTTTGTTCTAGAAACGACCAAAAGGTGACTGAAGATTAACAGGCATTCCCTTCTTTATTATTATTTGATATATATATATATATATATATATATATATATATATATATATATATATATATATATATATATATATATATATATATATATATATATATATATATATATATATATAAATATATATATATATATATATATATATATATATATATATATATATATATATATATATATATATATATATATATATATATATATATATATATATATATATATATATATATATATATATTATATATATATATATATATATATATATATATATATATATATATATATATATATATATATATATATATATATATATATATTATTTTTTTTCATTCCACTCGCAAGAAAGCATCTGCTTGAAGAGGTCAGAATGGGCTGGATATTCTTACACTGTTATCTCCATCATTATATTTACTGTTTTAATTTTATGACCTCTGAATTCCATCACAACCTATGTTATGTTTTTGAAAAAGTATTTGATGATAGAACGTGTATTTCAAGGATGTCCATGACCTTGATTCCACCACCACGCAATATCTCTTGACGGTTGCTCCCCTCCCACTCATTTTGTCTCAGAGTGTGGTGTGTTTTTTCGTCTCTCCTATAATATGGACGCTGTCTTGCAGTCCTCTAGTTAGTAGTTGATATGATTATAGAACGCTGGTGACCTCTCACGCTATAAAGATACTCTCTCTCTCTCTCTCTCTCTCTCTCTCTCTCTCTCTCTCTCTCCTCTCTCTCTCTCTCTCTCCTCTCTCTCTCTCTCTCGCGTTGATGGGGGGAGGGGGGTTGCTGGCCGTACCGGTTGAGTCTCTTCTGATGGGTGACGTCAGAATGTCTTGAAAATTGTATGTAGTTTCTATAGGAATTATGTTAACCAGCATATCATGCCCCGATCATTAGCTATTTTTTTTTTTGTAACCCCAGCTTACTTGTATGGATATGCTCTACCTTAAACTATAGTTTTAAATGTTTTTTACTACTGCCTATATATATATATATATATATATATATATATATATATATATATATATATATATATATATATATATATATATATATATATATATATATATATATATATATATATATATATATATATATATATATATATATATATATATATATATATATATATATATATATATATATATATATATATATATATATATAAGTATCTTTGTGCACAGAATATTAGAATACAGCACTAAATGGTAAGGAAGCCCATCAGGGCAACAACGCATAGAAAAAATAACGCTATATTTCGGGTCCCAACTGGACCTCTCCTTCACTTGTGATTGAGAATGGGTCCAG
Organism: Halocaridina rubra; assembly: GCA_037179515.1. NCBI lineage: Eukaryota > Metazoa > Arthropoda > Malacostraca > Decapoda > Atyidae > Halocaridina > Halocaridina rubra. The sequence goes on from JAXCGZ010003927.1 coordinate 59,412, forward strand.
TTAGGACCCGAAATATAGCGTTATTTTTTCTATGTGTTGTTTCACTGATGGGTTTCCTTACCATATATATATATATATATATATATATATATATATATATATATATATATATATATATATATATATATATATTGTCCTTGTGAAAGTGTACTTTTTCTTTTAGGAGTGACTGTTACGGGCAAAGAAAACTGGCCTCATTGGGCCTTGGCACTAAGATAACATGGAGAATCTGAGTGGGGGGAATGCTGTTTAGATATGAAAGGAAAGCAAGAGAAGTGCAGCAAATTCTCAAGAGTAATTTTTATTTTTCTTGTTGTTTTTAACTATTACTCTTACATTTAACTATTTCAGTATAAGAAACATTATTTATGACTATTATCTTGGAAAAGAGGGGGAACCACACCCAAATGGGGCCTTATAATGACACAAAAAAAATGAGTGGTACATTTTCATATCTTTATTTCATATAAACATACACCGGTATGGTAACACGGAGTTGAGGTCTTTTGAGTCAGCAAGAGATTATATACAATAAATTAATTGTAATATGTAAAGTTCACAAAAAAATTTTGCGATGTTAACAGTATGCTCATATTGATAATATGAAAAAGGATTCTATTGCATGAGGAGTTTCCCACTTGATGATTATCTAATCAAGAATTTGCTCTCTCTCTCTCTCTCTCTCTCTCTCTCTCTCTCTCTCTCTCTCTCCTCTCTCTCTCTCTCTCTCTCTCTCTCTCTCTCTCTCTCCAGTATGTTAAATATTTTTTTTCCTTAGGAGACCATTAGTAGTCTTATTTCGGGAAACGATACAGATTAGGCCGCATTGTTAGCTAGCCTGTAAGTATAGCCTACTTAGACTCCATCTCGTTGCATCTTTATTTGCAATGCACAGTCTTGATTGTGTAATTCCTAGAAAATGAATTAGGATATTATTAATATGCATTATTATTAAGCATTGTTAAAATATATTTTTTCTTTCTTTCTTTCCTCCCACAGGTAGGCTTTTTAGCCTTTCAGTGAGGAGCATCTTCTTCATTCCGCTCTGTCCCGGAAGATATCCTCCTCTTCCAATCTGTTCAGTATTCCCATCCTATATTTTGTTAAGATTTCCTGTATACCATCTCTCCATCTTTTTCGTGGGCGGCCTGTGGGCCTTCTTCCGTCTGGTGTTCATTTTAATGCTAGTTTTGGAATTCTTGCCTCCTCCATTCTCTGTACATGTCCCGGCCACCTCAACTTAGCTTGCTCGAATTTTGTTGCAAATGATATATATATATATATATATATATATATATATATAATATATATATATATATATATATATATATATATATATATATATATATATATATATATATATATATATATATATCCAAACTTTGTAACTACTGGAAAAGTTTTAGTCTTTTATCAATTCCTATTTCTCGTATTTGGTTAATTGGGAACACATAGCTTCAAATGCATAAATTTGAAAAATGTAGGGTGGGAAATATTAATGTTTTATTCTATCAATAATTTACCTACACTGCACGCAGTTTTGTGCCGTCTTTTGAAATGCATAGATTCTCTTTGCTGACTGTGTTGTTTAACACAAGAGTAGAGAGTGAAATAGTTGCGTTTAGCAGTTGTATCAACATGACACCTCTGATACGCAATTGACAATGTTTCACATTTATATTCATAAAATTACTACTTGTGGGAATGATTTTGAAAACTGTATAGACACTAATGATTAAAGTAAGATTCTGTATTAATAAAGGTTATTACAGGTGCATTTCTATTCTTATGCCCACCTTTTTGTCTATTTACTGAGGGAGGGTGTAAGAATACTTCCTCCGTGTTCCCCTGCGTGTCGTAAAAGTCGACTCAATGGGGCGGAGCGAGGGGACTGGGAATCCCCTCCTCTGTATTTATTTCCCCTGAAAGTCAAAGTATTTTCTTTGACAAAGTCACCCTCCTTTATAATGAGGAATATGGCCTTGGTATATGGATGGATTTCTAATAGGATGGAAAGATGATTTACTGGCAGCCTCTTGGCTAGTACGGTGGTAACGCACAGGCCTCGCATTTGCGAGGTCAACGGATCGAGCCTCGCCCAAGCAAGAGAGTTTAAGCTGTTTACTGGGGAGGTTGTTGTTGTGGCTGGGATCCACGTGGGGAATTGGAGCTTGTGTCGGCTGACGCCCACCCAACGGGTCCTCCATGACCGATCCACCCATCCTTGGGTGGGGAATCTATTTATATATATATATATATATATATATATATATATATATATATATATATATATATATATATATATATATATATATATATATTTTATTTTTTTATATATATTTTTTTTTAATTCAACTGATTTTTTCATTACATCGAGAGAGTTTCGCTATTTTTCTAAAGAAGTGTAAGCTAAATATTAACATTTTGATATTTTGCATGTAATGCTCTTCATTCTTGCTCACGTTTCGTTGATTGCCCTCTATATATACACGTACTCATATGCGCACAGCTACAGGAAAAATATATAATGAGAGAAAGCACGGTATGCCAGAATATCCCAATATTAACCTTTTTCTTTATGATACAAAATGACAGCTTGATATTAAACATGAGCTGCAGCAGCAGTGATACCTCGAGCGTCCAACCGCAGATTGCAATTATTTTGCACAAAATGTACGGATCCACTCAATGCGTCGGAATAAAATAAACTTATCTTCCCAACCAACATCACTGCATGTTTTATATCTATAGTTGTTGATGGTGCGACATCTAGTCCATTCCCTGTTACCTGTGGTGTTCCACAAGGCTCTGTTCTTTCACCTACTCTTTTCCTTCTCTTCATCAATTATCTTCTACAATCCCCATCTTCCTCTTTTCTTCATGCCAATGCTGACGATTCTGCCCTTCCCTTTGCCTCTGCCTTTTCTTCGCAACCTTCATCTGCTACTCGTACTCAGTCTGGTATCACCACTTTCTTCTACTCCAAACTCCGATTTGCAGAGGGTATCTGAGTGGGCACCCAGTATTTATTTAAATTTAATGTATCCAGGATGCGGTTTCTAGCTGTCTCTTTATCTTCTTCTCCTCCTGATAGCCCTATTGTTTTCGAAACTAACGAATTTACCTTCTTAATTCTATCAACATATTAGGAATCCATATAGGAGGCTAGCCTCTAACTTGTCTTGGCTGTATCACATAATCCAAATTTCTAAATCTTCATCCAAAATATTGGGGGTTTTGTTTCGGTTTCGTCATTACTTTTCCTCTTTCCAGTTATTTAAACTCTATAAAGGTCTTATCCGTCCCTGCTTAGAATACTGCTCACACATCTGGGGTGCTTCTTCTCATACTTATCTCCTTGATAGGGTTGAATCTAAGGCAGTCAGACTCATTAATGATCCTTCTCTTACTTCTAATCTGGATTCTCTCCCTTTTTTATTGCTGCTCAGATGAGTCGGCTAGTTGCATCCCTCCCCCACTGCCGAGGCCACGTAATGCTCGCCAAGCGGCCTCATCTCACAGGTACCATGTGGAGATTTGTAGATCGCAAATTGGACGGTGCAGCGACTGCTTCTTCCCATCTACATCCAGACTCTGGAAGTCTCTTCTTCCCTCTGTCTTTCCAAATTCTTATGTCCTATCTTCCTTCAAAAAAGCGGATCTATTGTCATCTCAGGGCCTAATCCTCCATATCTCTAGGTCCGCATTACTTTGACTATTTTTCCTGTCAGTCGTTTTCCTTTGTGTATCATTACCTCATCTCTTCTTTGTCCATGACATTTTTCTTTTCCTTCGTCTTGGTATTTTCTCGTGCCAGGGCCTTTATTGATGAGGGCATTTTTTGCGTGCCCCGATGTCACACACACACACACACAAATATATATATATATATATATATATATATATATATATATATATATATATATATATATATATATATATATATATATATATATATATATATATTGTGAATGATGAGCTTCACATTATTCCATCTTTATAATCTCATCTCACCTCCCTTAAAGTCCCACGACCCTCCTTTCCATTTTGCCCATCCCCATGGCTCCTTCGGACACTTCGTAGCTGTTTGGCGGAATTGTAATTAAATATACTTGGCATTAAGTTGCAAGCCATCCCAAATTTTTTTCTTACGAGGTCTTGCCTGAATAGAATTTGAATAATTTTAAATTGTTTAAAAGGATGGTTTGTTTGTGTGTGTGTGTGTGTGTGTGTGTGTGTGTGTGTGTGTGTGTGTGAGAGAGAGAGAGAGAGAGAGAGAGAGAGAGAGAGAGAGAGAGAGAGAGAGAGAGAGAGAGAGAGAGAGAGAGAGAGAGAGAGAGGAGAGAGAGAGAATGTATATGGGGACATAGAAATATGTCAAGTTGCTTCACCTTTTAGTTTTTTAGGACTAGTGTACGTAAGACAATTTGTAGAAATGATGCTATATTTTTGAAAAAAATATTTTTTTTCCTTCTGTGGTGTTAATAATACTAGTATTGTTGACATCACAGTTTCATTGTGAACATATGTGTAATGCCAAATTATCTTACTATTCCTCGTAATTTCCTTTCGTCATAGACATTTCGATTTTCCTCTATTTAATGGAAACCTCATTTCCCTTTTATCGGATATTAGCTCACTTCTATGCCTTCATCGCAACCATTTGAATTTTGCACCTCTCTTTAATTATGGTGCCCGAGATAATTGGGATCCTGACTGAGATTGATATTGATTTCTGAGATGGTCATTTGTTATTATATTTCAAAGAGTTTATTGATGCAGTTATCTATTTAGACAGCCTAATGTCAGGTATAACAGAGCTGGATCTCTCTCTCTCTCTCTCTCTCTCTCTCTCTCTCTCTCTCTCTCTCTCTCTCTCTCTCTCTCTCTCTCTCTCTCTCTCTCTCTCTCTCTCTCTCTCTCTCTCTCTCTCTCTCCCATGCAGTAGTGCTACTTCATCAGATCAAAATAGGTATTACAGGTAGCATTATATGTAAGTGTGTTAGCATCATCAGTGTAGAAATTGGTATGTGTTGTATCGTATTTTAAATGGTATCTCCAAAGTATGGGGAGCGACATAGCCCGGCTTTGAGCTTAAGTGAGAGAGTATATTGAAGCTTTCTATGCTGTATTTTGTCATATCTTGTTATAAGCTATTATTTTCTACAGAGACCGAGTGACTTCTTTGAATAATGCCGGAACTTGAATGGTGGTCTAATTTTCCAGTAAATATTATTAAGATGAAAGATTTTCCTTTGTTCTTCCCTCCCCCCTCCATCATATGCCACTATTAGTCCCCATAAATAGAGTTGGACACACAACGAGTTGGAGTCGGTGGAGTAATGATGGATGCTTTCGATCTCACCGGGGTGGGGATCCGACCACTGGGCTACCGTGATCGTCATAATCTGGCACTTTTACCTGACGTTGATATGGAATTGCTGTGCTTTCCTACCTCTTGAGATGATAAGGTTTGGGCTCAAGGATTTTACGGCCGTATGCCCTACATGACATCAACCCTCCATTATTCTGGGCTTGGGACCATCGCCAACCAAAGATGGCATGCTCCCACAAGTCCTGGAATTTAGGCTTGATGTGATCAACGGACATTATTTTGGACTGCTTGCGAGCTATCTATCTTTCAGTTTCCACTTCCACTATCTTCTTCTTCTTCTTATCATTATTGTAATAATCGTCTTCTGGTTTTTCTTTTTATTTTGTAATTTCTCTCCTATAATATCCTTTCTATATATATATATATATATATATATATATATATATATATATATATATATATATATATATATATATATATATATATATATATATATATATATATATATATATATATATATATATATATATATATATATATATATATATATATATATATATATATATATATATATATATATACGGCATGTGTGTGTATACACACACACACACACACACACACACACACACACACACACACACACACACACACACAATATATATATATATATATATATATATATATATATATATATATATATATATATATATATATATATATATAAATGACCGCCATGGCAATGAGAACTTACCTTTACTTAATTTACTCTCAAGGCAATGAGAACTTCCTGTTGAAGATAGTATCCAGTGAAGAAACCTGTACTTCCATGGGAGAAGAATCTCTCGATGCAATTCTTCTAATGTGATCTCTGGAACATGCTGACTTCAAATCTTGTGGAAAATATAGATTCTTCTCTGATGCTCAACTATGATATAAAATTTCTGGAGTTACCTTCCCTCTCTCTCTCTCTCTCTCTCTCTCTCTCTCTCTCTCTCTCTCTCTCTCTCTCTCTCTCTCTCTCTCTCTCTCTCTCTCTCTCTCTCTCTCTCTCTCTCTCTCTCTCTCTCTCTCTCTCTCTCTCTCTCTCTCTCTCTCTCTCTCTCTCTATATATATATATATATATATATATATATATATATATATATATATATATATATTTCCTTCTCCACCTCCTCCCTCTTTTCTTGCTGCTTCTTCTCCATCGAAATTAATAAATTCCTGAGCCTAAAAAGACCCCTGCAGAGGAATGTAATTTTCAGGAGAAGAAATGAAGCCAGACGATGCCTTTCCCTTCTCCCCCTCCCCTTCCCTCCATTATGATGGCAACTAACCTAGTCCTCCTCCTCCTCCCCTTCACTTTATGCCATGAGAAATCAATGAGGAGGTGGAGAAAAGGTGAGGTTGAATGGCAAATTGGATGTAAACTTTCTTGTGTAGGCCTGACGACCATTACATTATATTAGTATAGTATATTGGAGAAAAATAACCGAAGACGATAGGAGAAACGTCTAAACCAGCTATAATCTGTGTACTTGTGTTGAATATATACGATATTTCAGCAGAATGTTACTTAACCGAGTAGGTTACAGTCGTATCAATGATCAAAACCAGCTCAATCATGCTCTTTGGAGTTTATAACCTCTGTATTATTTTTTGCTCTGGAATCATTGTAAAGATACACTGAAACAAGCGTTTAAATTCCACCATTGATGATTGTGGAGTGAAGTAAACAGAGAACACACGTGCTCGACCTGCTCCTGAATTAATATATACTCTCATGATATGGCATCTCTGAGCCATTTATTCTGAAAATAATAAATCGCAAGAGAACCTGGAAAAGGTACACTTCGCAGTTTTTTCTGGATTGGAGAGAGAGAGAGGGAGATTATTTTATTTTATTTTATTAATTTATTGCGCCAAGGCGTCAGACATTACATGAGTTCATACAAATAATGCTTCAAATGGATATAAAACCAAGAATTGAACATGGTTTACAGGGAGGTGTACATATTGATAAAACATTGCTGCATACTAACACACAACTCACAGAATGGCAGCACAGAGTACATTATATGCAAAAGTAAAGCTCAGAGAAACGCAGAATGCACAAACAGAATTATATAGCAACATACAGAAAATATATGTATAATTCAATATAATTAATGGCCACCAAAGTGATGAAAACGAGCAAGAATAACATCAAGGTTGTCATCATTAAGTAAAAATGAGCAGATCTGTATTAAGTTCTGACCTCGTGGTAAAACATCTCTCACTGCGGGGCACTGAAGACAATAGTGGTCAAGAGTGTTAGCATTAGTTCGGTCGCATAATGTACAGGAGGTGTACTGTGGCATATCTAGAGTCTGGGAGACCTGCCATAAAGGCCGATACCCCATTCTGAGCCGAGCACTAACTACATTGCTTTTCCGCACCATTAACCCGCGTCTGCGATACTTGTAGCGACTGTGAAGGAAGTGATCATGGTGCTGTATGGACACACTGTTGGCCCTCTCCGTGTCCCTGCGCTGGACCGTCATGGCAAACCCAGCTGAGTAGATGATGTTACGTAGGCATCGGAGGGAGGGCTCAGCGTCCACAGCATGCCCATCCAGCATACAGGCCGCCTTGGCAAGACGATCAGCTGTGTCGTTGCCAGTCAGCCCAATGTGGGATGGAGTCCACACAAATGACACAACAAGAGAAGCATCCCGAGCGGCTGCGAGGCGACATAGTATATTTCCCACAGCACGGCCACAGATAGGTCTTGGCGAGGATAGGGCTTGTAGGGCCGATTGGGAGTCACAAATTATTACCCCATTCACTCGTCGTCGAACAAGGAGAGTCACGGCATCCAAGATGGCATTCAGTTCACAGTAGGTGGAGCTCGACGAGGTGGGTAGTCTACGGCCAATCCATGAATCAGCCGGCACAGGCGGCTCCATGGTGGGGGAAAACACAGCACATGCCGCCCTCCCATCTGCTTGCACAGAACCATCAACATAGACGTGGTGTGCTGCAGGGACAGACGTGGATACATCAGCGATAGTCTCCAGAGCTAACTGTCTCTGCAAGGGGGGATAGACATCCTTCGAGGTCGGTGTATATGTGACAGCGGGGAGGGGGACACGCCAGGGTGGTAAATCTGGGACAGCCGCCTGCACTGGCAGGTCGATGTCAAGGCCACGGAGAATGTCACTCACCACCCTGATAAGGTTATGACCTCCTGCTCGAAGTGGGAGCCTGGGTGCGTCTGGATCAAGGGACGTCCTCATGACAGCAGAGAAGTACGGAGCAAGAAAGGGGTAGTGAAGACACTTAACAGTAAAATAGGACACATTGGCATAAATCCTCTCCACAAGAGGGGGTAAGTTGAGCTCCAACTGCATACTCACAATACGGGTAGAGAGAGAACATCCCAAGATAAATCTCATGACTCGATTCTGGAACTTTTCAAGTGGCTCGAGAGCTGGTTTAGGAAGTTGACACAAGGCAGGAGACAGATAGTCAACCACTGACCGAAGTAGTAGGATGTAGAGGGTCCTCGCCACTGGGATGGAGACTCCTGCAGCATTGTTGGCAAGCTACTTGACAGGTGCAAAGCGGGGCTCCAGACGGTCAAGAAGGCTCTTCACAAAGGGATGAATTCGTTGACGAGCAGGTATAGCTGGGGTGATCCGGACAGGTGCACCTAAATACGTGTACTGTGTGCAGTGAGGGATGACATTACCACCCATGGCGAATGCGGGCAGTGCTCTGCAGTTGCGTGAAGTAAAAATCCTGCTTTTTTCTGGGGAGATAATAAGGCCACAGGAGGTAGCAGACACGTAAAAGTCATGGAGCATGTGCTGAAGGTCGTGAGTTGAGGTCGTGTGGATGCATATGTCGTCCGCATAGCAGGTAACTGTAGTACCGGGGATGACAGGAAGGAGGGAGAGTAGACGATGCATAAGGATATTGAATAGAAAAGGACTTAGCACACCCCCCTGAGGAGTACCCAGTTCAAACCATTCATAGGAGCTATACGACCCTTTAAAAAGGACGCTTGATGTTCTGTTGCAGAGATATCCCCGTATCCATTTCAGTATGTTCCCCCGAACTCCAAAGTCCACCAGCTGGTCAAGAATAATTTCCTTGTTGGCTATATCGAAGGCAGATTTGAGGTCCAGGAAGGCGACCACACTGGTGGGAGAAAGACGGGTGTAGAGTTCAGCGAGGCAGTGATGTGTGCTCCGTTGTGGGAGGAAACCATAAAGACTGGGGGAGAGTTTATCCTGTAGACGGTGCATGAGCCGGGCAAGAAGGATGCGTTCAAACACTTTGCTGAAGCAGGAGGTGAGGGAGATAGGCCTAAATTTGTCGGTTCCAGGTTTTGGTAGAGGAATAATAGTGCTTCTGGTCCAGGCAGAGGGCACATGCCCCAAGCAAAAGCAAAGATTGAAGAGGCGCAGTAGGGGGTTACCAGGAACTTTCTGAAGAAGACGGAGAACTTGATATGTAAGACCATCCTCCGCAGGGGCAGTAGCCTTAATCCTAGCAAGAGCACGTCGTAGTTCATCCTCTGTGAATGGGATGTCATCCTCTTCATCCGTCTGTAGTAATGCACCCATTAGGCGGAGGTTACGAACACTGCGGTGGGTGGAGAGTGCCTCTTGAACGTTCCCGGGAAGGTTGCAAGTTAATGACTGTGCTGACCAGGTAGTAATGAGGTCCTGAGCGTACTCAAGTGGACTGTGGTGTAGAGCACAGGTGGGTTTCTTCTTGACAGCCTTCCTTATAAGATGCCACATAGTCCCAGCGCTAGTCTGATGGTTAATACTATCCGTAAATTTCTGCCAATACTCCGTGTGCACACACTTCTGCAGGGCAACTAGATCATCCCTCGCCAACTGATATTGGTGCAGGTGGTCAGGGGTGGGCTGTCTTTGAAAGGAGAGTCCAGCATCCACAGCTGTCCTTTCCGCCTGGGCAATACGCTGATCCAAAGTCCAGGAATGGGCCTCAGGGCGACGTGGAACGTGTGGTCTGAGAACATAATGCATGTAGAAGTCATGTGTAGAATCCACCAGTGAGTTGTATAAGCTGTCTGGAGAAAGGAGATCAAAAGTGGGAAGGAGGTGAGAGATAAAGGAAATATAAGTGGGACAGTATTTGGGAGGGATAGAGATGCGGGTGCGGTGATGGGAGAGGGTAGCTGGAGTCTGAAGTATGGAGTATTTCAGGCTAAGGGCAACATGGTCAGAAAAGAGAGAAGGGATAGAAGAGCAGGAGACATTAGGTTCCACAAGGCCAGCTGTGAGAATGTGATCTACAGTACCCCCACGAACGTGTGTGGCACCACCAGTATCCCAGCGGGTGAGGCGGTAGCGGCGGATGTAGTCGAGCAGAGGCTTGCCACCGCGATTGGGAGTGAGAGATGAGTCACCAAGGGCGGGGTGTCTGGCGTTAAAATCCCCCATATAGATCATTCCACTGTCTGTAGGTATTGGAAGGGCTGGTAGATTAATCACACCTGGGGCAGAGTAGACATTGCACAATCGAAGAGTACCATTCCCGACAGTGATTTCAAAGAGCTGAAAGGTCATATCAACTTGTGCAGAAGAACCAAGGAGCATGTGAGGTATGGAGGAATGAATGTAGGTAATGAGTCCTCTTCTGGTATAATGCACATATGAAACATACCCTGTGAGCATAGGAGCCTCCTCCCCTGGTGGTGCACCACCAGGAAAAGCCTCTTGTATGAAAATAACCTGCGGATGATGACGATAAACATAGGCTCTAAGTGCAGTGAGTTTAGGAGAGTGTCTAATTCCAAAGGCATTCCAAGAGATGGCATGAAATTGTATGCGACTAGCGAATCTTATTCTTATTTTTGCGGAAGGCAGAAGTGGGCGGGGCACTGTCAGACAGAGCATGGGATGAAGAAGACCTGGGCTGCACATCAGTCAACTTCTCAAGGTGGGAGGCGACCTTATTAAACTTGTCAGTGAGAGTCGTGATGGTGTCAACAACAGCTTCATGAGACTCGACCAAACTTGCGAGAGTCCTTTCCATTGTATCTTGCTGGGTGACCATACTGTCAATGCGGGCACCTATGGTATCAAGGCGAGCTGTGAGAGCTGTACAGCGGGACTCCAGGGTAGCAACAGCCTTACGGAGAGCAATGATGTCAGCAGAGTCAGGAGGACGTAGAGAGGAAGGTGCGGCGATGGGCAGTGGCGGGGGCAGTGGAGCGCGCTCTGGTGGTGTGGCATGAGACCGTCTAGCACAGCCATGCCAGACGTTGACCCCAGGCATGTTGCACCGAACACACTTCCACTGTGAAGTGTCCGGCGGAGGCTGAGACGTGGATCCAGAAGCAGTATCACAAGCAGCGGCAGCAGCAGATGAGGCAGGTATACGGTGCGGGCAGGAGCGTGTGTCATGGGCAGCAGCACACCATGCACATCTGGCCGGAGCAGAACAATAGCGTGAGATATGGCCAATACCCCAGCATTTAAAACACCAAGGCTGCTCGTCCTTCATCCTGCGCAATTCACAGGAAGGGAGGCAAGGGAGAAAGGAAAACTCAACGACTGGTGGGGGTGGTTCAGGGAGACTCCAGGTGATGACAATACGGTTGATGGGCTCCCCGTCCTGAAGGAACCGTCGAGCAGTGTGCACTCCTGGTAGCTCCTTGGCAAGGGAAGGGTCAAGTGCAATAGGGTAGCGAGTAACGAGGTATGTTGGGAACTTACGGGGCCGCTCAATTGAGTCCTGAATATCGCAACGTAGAGAAAGAAAATCCCCACTCGTGACCCTGTCAATGATGTCCTTGCGACGCCTCGAGATGTAGACAAAGCGTGATGTAACCGAAGACATCTTCACCTCAGCCAACTCCCGATTGAGACGAAAAGTTTTGGTGACATCAGTAAGCCAACGAAGCTTCACTTCACTGGAGGGATTTTCTTGGAAGCCCAGCTTGACATAATCTGCCCGAGGAGCAAAGGCTGGGGCAGCAGATGGGAGCGACGAGAGTGCAGCTGACTGGAGTGATGAAGAGGTAGCTGAAGGAGGTAACAAAGGTACAGCAGGAGGAAGAGGGCAGGGCAGGGGACTGCCAGAGGTTGCATGTGGAACAGCATCCTTGTCTGTCTTGTGAGTTTTGGCAGCAGGCGACGTTGAGGCACTGCTGGAATCAGACCCATCGTCTATGGGGCGTTTAGAGGAGGCAGAGTTCAGTAGTTGAGGATGAGGGTGAGAGCACATAGCCCCAGCTGGTGGCTGCTGATGTCTACATGGTGGAAGAGTAGGCCAATCCCGCATATCCTGGCCATCCTCGTCACACAGGGCTGTGTCGGCCTCGATATCCGCCAAGGAGGATGGTCCTGAATAGTCCATGATATCCGGTGAGGTGGCAACACTAGCTTGGAGAGACGTCAACGAGGGGGGGAAGCAACATGACGTCACCCCACATCGTACTGCGCATGCGCAAATCCGAGTCCGCCAAACGAATGGGGTCTTACCACTGGCAGATAGTTTTTTTCTCGAAACTACAGACTAAGTCCAAAAAGACCCCAAAAAGAACTGTTGACACTAAAATGATGTCTGTATCTTACTATGAATGTCGCCACGGTGAGGAATCAAACTGCGCTGTAGAACCCTCAGAAATCAGCAATAACTGTAGAGATTACACAGTCGTCGTCCGCTTCCGAAAGATGGCGGGACACACTCCCAGAGAGAGAGAGAGAGAGAGAGAGAGAGAGAGAGAGAGAGAGAGAGAGAGAGAGAGAGAGAGAGAGAGAGAGAGACCTTTGCTCATAAACTAAATTATACATACAGTATGAACAAAATAATGATTAGCTTATTATTGTGCTCGTTAACATACACATTATATATATATATATATATATATATATATATATATATATATATATATATATATATATATATATATATATATATATATATATATATATATATATATATATATATATATATATATATATATATACATACATACATACATACATACATACATACATACATACATACATACATACATACATACATACATACATACATACATACATACATACATACATACATACATATATATATATATATATATATATATATATATATATATATATATATATATATCACCAGTACGGCTTCCGCGAGGCAAGATCCACTGGTGATATCCTGTCCTATCTTATTCATGTATGGTCATCTTCTCTGAGGAACTATGGGGAATCCTTTGTCGTCGCCCTTGATATCTCTAAGGCTTTTGACAGAGTCTGGCACAAGGCTCTGTTGGTCAGACTCCCTGCCTATGGCTTTACCCCTTATTTCTGTTCTCTGATTTCCATTTTTCTTTCTGACCGTTCTATATCTGTACTTGTTGATGGCGCGACATCAAGCCCTTTCTCTGTTACCAGTGGTGTTCCACAGGGCTCTGTTCTTTCACCTACTCTCTTCCTTCTCTTCATCAATGATCTTCTACAATCCCCATCTTTCTCTCTTCATGCCTTTGCTGATGATTCTACCCTTCACTTTTCCTCTGCCTTTCCTTCACAGCCTTCAACTGTTACTCGTAATCAATCTCGTATAACTCTTTCTTCTACTCTTAACTCCGATTTGTAGAGAGTATCTGAATGGGACACTGAAAATTTAGTTAAATTCAATGCCTCCAAGACACAGTTTCTGGCTATCTCTTTATCTTTTACTCTTCCTGATAACCCTATTGTCTTTGAAACTAATGAAATTTACCCTCTTAACTCTATCAACATATTAGGAATCCATATAGCCTCTAACTTGTCGTGGAGGAATCACATAATTCAAATTTCTAAATCTTCATCTAAAATATTGGGGGAATTGTTTTGCTTTCGTCATTACTTTTCCTCATTGCAGTTACTTAAAATTTACAAAGGTCTTATCCACTCCTGCTTAGAATACTGCTCTCACATCTGGTGTGCTTCTTCCTTTACTTATCTTCTTGATAGGGTTGAATCTAAGGCAGTCAGACTCATTAATGATCGTTCTCTTACTTCTAACCTAGATTCTCTCTCTCTTTGCCGTAAGGTGTCTTCCCTTTCGCTTTTCTATCGCTACTACGTCCATCGCTGCTCTGATGAGTTGGCGAGTTGCATCCCTCCTCCACTACCAAGGCTGCGTAACACACGCCAGGCGGCCTCATCTCAGAGGTACTGTGTGGAGATTTGTAGCTCGCGGATTGGTCGGTGCAGCGACTGCTTCTTCCCATCTACCTCCAGACTCTGGAACTCTCTTCCTCCTTCTGTCTTTCCTAATTCTTATGACCTTTCATCCTTCAAAAAGCAGATCTATCGTCATCTCAGAGCCTAGTCCTCCATATCTGTGGGTCCTCTGTACTTTGACTGTTTTTTTTTGTCTGTCGTTTTCCTTTGTGCAACATTACCTCATCTCTGCCTTGCCCTTAACCCTTTCATTTCCTTCATCTTGGTATTTTCTCGTGGCCGGGCCTATATTGATGAGGGCAGATTCTGCCTGTCCCGGTTTCACTCTCTTAAAATATATATATATATATATATATATATATATATATATATATATATATATATATATATATATATATATATATATATATATATATATATATATATATAATATAGTTGATTTGTGTTTAGTGCTCAGAGTGAATAATTCTGTCATTCTCATCAGATAATTGAAGATGACAGTTAGTATGTCATATCAAGTCGTGATTCTGAAGCGAGAACATGTTGATCACTTTCTTGTTATTCATCGTTTACTTCATCATCTCCCGTTGACTCCTGGATCTACATCATAATCCATCGTTGCGCATCTCATCCACCTCTCCCCTCTCCAGCATCTCTTATACTCTTCTTTTGATCGTTAATATTGTTTATAAATTACCAGATGCTCATCAGTGTATATATTTTTCACTTTTTATAGCTGTGAGTTTGTATATCAACCAAGAAGTTTCTTGTGCAACTAACTTCTTTATTGCAGTTGGGCTCTCTCTCTCTCTCTCTCTCTCTCTCTCTCTCTCTCTCTCTCTCTCTCTCTCTCTCTCTCTCTCTCTCTCTCAAAAAAAAAAAAAAAAAAAAGTTGTCTTCGTTTTCCCTCATAAAGTGACGCAAGGCTGCCCATGTATTCTTCCAAGACGCTCGTAAACCAAGGAAGGCTTTAAAGAATTATTATTATTTTTTTTTTTTGCGTCATATTTATACCTACAATTTTTTTTTTTTTTAGCGTTTCTTTGGTAATGTAAAGTAGTGGACTCATTTTATATGAAATAGTTCATGTACTGTATTCCTTTAATATGGAAGGAAATGAATTAAAGAGTTGTTTTAGTGGTAGCAGCAATAGTATCAAAGATAATACTGTTTATAAATTGCTGCTTTTGTATTATTAATTCCAAAAACTCCAGCTTCTGAGGGAGTAAGCCAGGTCAGCTCAATGCCGGTCTCAAGCCCATAACAATGACGAGGTTGTTGTCAGAAAGAGCATCCAAAATCAAGAGAAGTTTAAGTTTGTAAATGATTCGTGTCAGAAACGGTATCCGGCTGTTGAACATTGAACAAACCAACGCCAACCACAAATCTGAAAGGCTAGTGAGAAACATTGACCCCATATGAAGATAGAAAACATTTGTGACAAAGATGAAGGAAAAGTCTGTGATAAAGATGACTGTTATTATAAAGTTCTATATAAGTTTTCAGTTTAACTTTGCATTTTTGATGGATATTGTTGGAGTTCATGTCTAACATTTCCAATATGGGCGACCTTTGAGAAAATAAATGTATTTGTAAAGTAAAACAAAGCACCTCACAACATAATTTCTCGCACCTGCTATCTCAGTGAACTATGATGGACGGGTGTAAGGGGAGTTGCAGTGTGATGAAGCGGTGGGGGTAAACCAGCTGCGGCTGTCGGGCCTCTTTGTAGACTATACTTACCCTTGTGGATGACCCAAGCAAGTAGGAAGGGGGGGGGGGAAGCGTGGCAGCCCTTGATCTCCAAGGAGCTAAAAGGAGTGGTTGAGATATGTGTGGAACGTGGTGAATACTCGTTTCTTGGCTCGGCCACCCCCCTTACAAGGGAGAATGATGCCATGTGTATATGTATGTATTGAAATAACAGCGAATGGCCCAATGGAAGCATTACATAATACCCCTGTAGCGATTGATGCAAATAGTACTATAATAATAATAATGATAATAATAATAATAAATAATAATAATAATAATAATAATAATAATAATAATAATAATAATAATAATAATAATAATAATTATAATAATAATAACAATAATAATAATAATAATAATAATAATAATAATAATAAGAAGAAGAAGAGAAGAAAAGATCTTTCTAGTGTATCTAAGCCAAAGGTTGTGTGGATGTTTCCATATTCTTTCTCCCTATTTCCAGTCACTTGGCGTTCACTCTGGCCCTATGTGATTGCGATTCATTTCCACGGAATGAGAGTAGTTTCACTTTCACTTTCCATGACTTCACGATAGGCACATGCCCTGATTCAGTCAACAACACGATTAGCTTCACCGTCTCCAATTCATAAAGCCTTATGGGAAAGCCAGTCATCAAACTATGTCTGGAAAGAAAGAAGACATATGTTAGAAAATAAAGATATGCAGAAAACGGCTTTCTCAATTGTCCCTCTGTAAAATTATATGAACCACCCTGTACAAATATTACACAAACCCACTCATAATTAAACTTACCAACACTCGAAGATAGAATGAAGAGGAGGGATATGGTGACGATTTTTAAATTCCTTTATAGTTCTGAGAGAGTTGACAGGGAGCGACACTTTGATATGGGTGGCTCAAGGAGTAGAAGCCATAGTTTGAAGCTTCGAAATAAAACTTTTTTTTTTTTGCAAGAAGTGAGGGAGTTATTATTATTATTATTATTATTATTATTATTATTATTATTATTATTATTATTATTATTATTATTATTATTATTATTATTATTATTATTATTTTTATTATTAATATTATTATTATTTTTTTTTAATAATTGATGATTGAATTTGCTAAGCGAGGAAATAGTGATTACTGCTTGCATTCAAAATTTTAAGGAATAAATATGTCAAGTAGTTCTGAGTAAAAAAAAAAACGATCAAGAGACGAGGAGTTACGAGCACATTATATATATATATATATATATATATATATATATATATATATATATATATATATATATATATATATATATATATACCTTGGCTGTTTCCCCCTTAAATTGGGGGGTAGCCGACATAAAAAAAAAAAAAAAAAAATATATATATATATATATATATATATATATATATATATATATATATATATATATATATATATATATATATCTTATCAAATGTTCTGGCTATTTTCATTTTGGGTCAGTATTATTAGCCAGGCTTTTGGAGACTGGCGTCTGATTTTTGCTCAGATTTGTTATGTCCATTTGCTCTCCCTGACACCAGCCCTCTCCACTGATCAGGAATTGGGACGGGTATCAAGTTGTCTTATCTTGCACCTTCAATAGCTGGATTATATATATATATATATATATATATATATATATATATATATATATATATATATATATATATATATGTACATACAGTAATCCCTCGCTATTTCGCACCCCACCTATCGCGAATTCACTGTATCGCGGATTTTTATTGGCCTAAAAAAAAAATAAAAAAAAATCTAAGATTATTGTGACACCAGGATGGGCCAAAAGATGATAGAATAAAGCAGCCTTTATCAGGCTGTAAAGAGTAACAGAGATGGAGAGTGTAATGACCTGTCAGATGTGAAGGGATTATAAAAGATGTGTAAAGAATATCCAGCTTTCTGCTGGGTTTTCATGTACCTCTGCATTACTTTCATGATGTCTATTCCAATAATTCTCCTTAGATCTTATTATTATTATTATTATTATTGTTATTATTATTATTATTATTATTATTATTATTATTATTATTATTATTATTATTATTATTATTATTATTATTATTATTATTGGCAACAATAATTTCCCTTTGATGATGATTGTGGAGATTATTATCATTATTATTATTAATATTATTATTATTATTATTATTATTATTAT
Source organism: Halocaridina rubra (assembly GCA_037179515.1). Classification (NCBI taxonomy): domain Eukaryota; kingdom Metazoa; phylum Arthropoda; class Malacostraca; order Decapoda; family Atyidae; genus Halocaridina; species Halocaridina rubra. The sequence continues at coordinate 77,855 of JAXCGZ010003927.1, forward strand.
TATTATTATTATTATTATTATTATTATTATTATTAAGGGCTCATCATTGTTTGTACATCTGTTGGTTTATTTACTTTAATAACTGTGTACAGTGCCCCTCCCTAGTTGGCTGGGACAAAGAGAGTGTGGGGGGTTGGGCAGAATAGAGAGAGAGAGAGAGAGAGAGAGAGAGAGAGAGAGAGAGAGAGAGAGAGAGAGAGAGAGAGAGAGAGAGAGAGAGAGAGAGAGAGAGAGAGAGAGAGATCTTTAATTAACTCTTCTTCATTCAACCAAAACTACATTATTTATTGTAAAAATAATGGTTTAATTACATATTCATAATAATAATAATAATAATAATAATAATAATAATAATAATAATAATAATAATAATAATAATAATAATAATAATAATAATAATAATTATTATTATTATAATCTCCACAATCATCATCAAAGGAAAATTATTGTTAAAAGTAATAATAATAATAATAATAATAATAATAATAATAATAATAATAATAATAATAATAATAATAATAATAATAATAAGATCTAAGGAGAATTTTTGGAATAGACATCATGAAAGTAATGCAGAGGTATATTAAAACCCAGCAGAGAGCTGGATATTCATCACACATCTTTATTAATCCCTTCACATCTGACAGGTCATTACACTCTCCATCCCTGTTTCTCTTTACAGCCTGATAAAGGCTGTTTTATTTTATCATTTTTGGGCCGTCCTGGTGTCATAATCATCTTTAAAAAAAAAAAAATTCTTTAAGGTGTTCTTACTACACGGAAATTCACCTATCACAGCCGGTCCCGGAACCGAACCCCCGCGATAAACGAGGGATTAATGTATATATATATGTATATATATATATATATATATATATATATATATATATATATATATATATATATATATATATATATATATATATATATATATAGCATGAAAGAGAAAGGTACGCATATTAATAGCTGCAAAATATCATAAAATTTTCATTTATTCATTGGTGTTGTCATTAATTTAGCGACTCTTTTATGTTTTCATCCGTTTTCCCAAGTTAATATTTTAGAATCCAAAACTGACGTTTTGCCTCTCATCCAAATATTGCCTCTTTGAGAGTGAGTCATTATTTCACCCGTATAACTCATCACCCATTCAATAACTAATTTCTTTCGTATCTTAGCCTTCCGTCTATCCATTCTTTGAGCAAGTCATTAACTTATCCACTTGACAGTTTCCATATTATCTTTTAACCTTCTGTTCTTTTTCTTTTTAATCATGTCTTCAGTTTATCAATATAACTGTTTGTCATTGTATCCACACATATGTGTCCGAAATTGTGTTGATTTTTCTATTAAGTCGTCTGCTTTCTCATCCCGCTGTTTCTCAAATCCACTACACATATACGTGTCCAACTTTCTGTTTATCTTCCCATCCAATCATTCTTCAAGTAAGTCATCAATGACGCCGACAGCCCATGGCAGTACCGCAACTGGAGGCCTTTTAGACTTGAATAGAACTGTCCCGAACAGCTGAATGTTAAGTCTTCCTTCAGTTACAATTCTTTTCCTATGCCTACATCTACGCCAAATATTGTGGCGTATTCATTACACATCTCTAACTATCCCTTCACCTCTGACAAGCCACAACACTCCCCATCTTAGTGTTTCCTTGCTTTCTTTTCGTTATTATTATATCATTTTCTTACTTATGCCCTATTATATGTTTTCTTGGTGCCCGGACCCGACGAAAGGAATTTTCTTTGTTCGTCACAGTGTCATACAGAAAAATAATGTCCGTTGATCCATTCAACCATCCGTTCCAGTCTTAATTTTGCCTTTCACCCATTCCCTCTTTCATCATGTCATTAATGCATCTGTTCACCTTTGCTCAACCATCCACCACTTACTTCCAAACTCTTAAAGGAAAAATAGTGTTAGGTAAAAAAAAAAGTAATAAAAAAATAAAAAAAAACAAAAAAACAATAAAAAAAAATTTATATATATATATATATATATATATATATATATATATATATATATATATATATATATATATATATATATATATATATATATATATATATATATATATATATATATATATATATAGAGAGAGAGAGAGAGAGAGAGAGAGAGAGAGAGAGGAGAGAGAGAGAGAGAGAGAGAGAGAGATTGACTTACTACCCAGTGTTTTTTTTAAATTATCGGAGACATATGCTTGTTTATCCGTATCTAATTCAGAAGAGAGGGTTTTATCTGCAAACAGTGACTCTCCGAGTTTATTCTTATTCACGTGACACGTGGGATTGTTTGATAAAAAGTGAGGAGCCAACATAATTATTCTCCTTCGTCTTTGCTCAATGACTTAAGAAGCCTCACTGGCAACATAATTTTTGACTTAAGAAGCCTCATTGGCAAATGGTGCCCTAATGCAGACAAAAGTCTTTCTTTTTCGAATGTAAATATTTCTTCCCTTTTCTTGTTCTTTTCTTTACCTCACCTATTTTTCACTGTTTTCATTTCTTTATTTTTCGATAGCATTTGTGTGATGGAATATTGTCTTTTTTAATAAATCGTGTATTATTGTGAATGTTTTAATTTCTGAACTCTCCAGTAAAGGCGTTATATTTTTTTTTCTCTACATCTGGTTGTCTAAATATGCCCAGCAATGTATTGCGAACATGATCAAGATTTTTAAACAACAACCACAGCAACTCCCCCACCCCCACCCCTTCCGTGCTTGGTGGAAGGGTTGCGTCATACGGAAAAGCATCTCTTGAAATGGCAGAAATGTGTTGGTCATTACAAAGGTAATTCTCATATTCTTATGAATCTGGAAGTAAATGCTTATAATATAATATTGTCTGCTATCACAGGTGAGTCACTTTCTTAGTTTACGAAGAATTACCGCAGCAAATAGTATTTAATTTTTTGCAACTATTTTGTTATATCTTGGGGGGGGGGTTCCAGGATGTACTGAACAAAAACGTTAAAATGTTGATTTAAAGCTACTACTCTAACCGTATCATGAATTGAAAAGCATACGGGAGACGTGACATTTATAAATTACAATATTTGTTAAAAACACACCACACACACACACGCACACACACTAAAGCACACTGCAAAGCCAGAGAATGACTTTTACAAATTTTAGAAGAAGCATCAACGATGAATATTTGGAGATATTATTCACAATTGACTGTATCTCACAGGTACTGTGTTGACATTTGTAGCTCTCGGATTGGTCGGTGCATTGACTGCTTCTTCCCATCTACCTCCAGACTCTGGAACTCTCTTTCTCCTTCTGTTTTTCCTGATCTTATGACCTATCTTCCTTCAAAAAGCAAATCTATCGTCATCTAAGGGCCTAATCTTCTAGGTCCTTTGTACTTTGACTATTTTTTTTTTGTCTGTCGTTTTCCTTTGTGTAACATTACCTCATCTCTGTCTTGTTCTTATACTTTTTCTTATCCTTCGTCTTGGTGTTTTCTCGTTCCCGGGCCTTTATTAATGAGGGCAGTTTTTGCCTGTCCCGGTGTCATAAAAAAAAATATGACTATGTTAAGAATACTATGTCTAAACCATCCTTAATGTATGAAAGGATCCTAGAACACAATCATTGAGTGATTCTGAGCATGAACGTCCATTCAGTCAAATATATGAGCACCTGAGAACCATTTAATAGAATACTCGTTATTTTTTTTTATTCGTTGAGAATGCTTCTGAGAGTTATTTAATGTTGTCGTGTTCCTGTAAAAAAAAAATGTTGGGTTCAAAGCTTAACCGAAGGCAAAATGGAAACGAAGACTGGAGTAATATTTTGAAAAGGATAATTATATCTTTTCTATAATACTTCTCTTACACTGAAGAATTGTTGAACTTAAGATAGCAGGCTCCAGTAATATTCTCTCTCTCTCTCTCTCTCTCTCTCTCTCTCTCTCTCTCTCTCTCTCTCTCCTCTCTCTCTCTCTCTCTCTCTCTCTCTCTCTCTCTCTCTCTCTCTCTCTCTCTCTATCTATCTATCTATCTATCTATCTGTGTGTGTATGTGTATGTGTGTGTGTGTTAATATAGTCCAACTTTCTCAATTCCTTTCTCATTAACATTGCCAAATAAAAATCTTGGTTAATCTTGTAATCCTTAAATGGCGTTTGGAGAGTTTCTAAATGACAGCCAACATCACTCTCGAGACAGAAATTAGAAAAAGGAGAATAGAATGATAGAAGCTAACATTAATAAAATGGAGACGTGTAGGAAGAGCTAAATGGAGAGAGAGTGTAGATGTAAGAGAAGAGCAACAGAAGGGAGAGGACAGGGAAAAGGGCGAGGTCCAAAACACATTTGGCGATTTCACGTAAATTTCTACAAACGGGTATCGAACTCTGAAAGTTGCCATCGTCGTTTTTTCAGATATACATCTTCAAAAGATGATATTATGTATTCAATGTTCTAGACTTACACATACACACACACACACACACACACACACACACACACACACACACACACACACACACACACACACACACACACACACACACACACACACACACACACACACACACACACCTTCAAAAAGGAAAGGAGGGACACGGCTCTGAACTATAGACCAGTTTCCTTGACCAGCATAGTTTGCAAAGTTATGGA
>JAXCGZ010003927.1:87500-95000 GCA_037179515.1 Halocaridina rubra
TAATAATAAGAAGAAGAAGAAGAAGAAGAAGAAGAAGAAGAAGAAGAAGAAGAAAAGATCTTTCTAGTGCATCTAAGCCAAAGATTGTGTGGATGTTTCCATATTCTTTCTCCCTATTTCCAGTCACCTTCCATGTCTTCACGATAGCCACATGCCCTGATTCAGTCAACAACACGATTAGCTTCACCGTCTCCAAATCTGAAAGCCTTATGGGAAAGCCAGTCATCAAATTATGTCTGGAAAAGGAAGAAGAAATAAGTTAGAAGTAAAGATATGTAGAGCACGGCTTTCTCAATAGTCCTTCAGTAAAATTTTATGAACCACCCTGTACAAAAATTAAACAAACCCCTCATAATTAGACTTACCAACACTCGAAGCTAGAATGAAGAGGAGGGATATGGTGACGGTTTTTAAACTCTTTTATGGTTCTGAGAGAGTTGACAGAGAGTGACACTTTGATGTGGGTGGCTCAAGGAGTAGAAGCCATAGTTTGAAGCTTCGAAATAAACCTTTTTACAAGAAGTGAGGGAGTTTTTTTTTTTTTTAATAATTGATGATTGAATTCGCAAAGCGAGGAAGTAGTGCTTACTGCTTGCATTCTACATTTTAAGGATAAATATGACAAGTAGTTCTGAGTAAAAAAAAAAAAAAACGATCAGGAGACGAGGAGTTACGAGCACATTATATATATATATATATATATATATATATATATATATATATATATATATATATATATATATATATATATATATATATATATATATTATTTTATTAGATGTTCTGGCTATTTTCATTTGGAATCAGTAATATTAGCCAGCCTCTTGGAGATTGGCGTCTGGTTGCTGCACAGTTTTGTTATGTCCATATATTCTTCCTGACGCCAGCCCTCTCCACTGATCAAGACTTGGGACGGTATCAAGTTGTGTTGTCTTGCACCTCCAATGGCTGGAATATATATATATATATATATATATATATATATATATATATATATATATATATATATATATATATATATATATATATATATATATGTTTGTTGTTCCGGTTTTACGTCACGGACTCCCTTTTCTACCAAGGGCTAGGACGGTTGCCTTCTTGCGAAGGACTTGTTTTGGCAAATGTAACTGTTATCCCGAATGCATGCCCTTGCTAACCCCTGACCGTGACGGGGCGCGAACCCTCGACCTGACGCCTCAAGTCGCGGACGCTACCGCTGGAGCCACGGTGACTATTTTATATATATATATATATATATATATATATATATATATATATATATATATATATATATATATATATATATATATATATATATATATATATATATATATATATATATATATATATAATCATGAAAGAGAAAGGTTCACATATTAATAGCTGCAAGATATAATATTTTCATCCATTCATTGGTGTTGTTATAATATATATAGAATCCAAAGCTACCGTGTTGCCTCTCATCCCAGTTATTCCTTCGTTAAAATAAGTCATCATTTCACCCATATGACTCTTCACCTATCCAATAACTTATTTCTTTTGTATGTTAGCCTTTCATCCATCCAGTCTTTGATCAAGTCATTCACTCATTCACCTGACCATTTCCATAGTATTATTGAGCCCTCTGTTCATTTAATCTTTAATCATGTCCTCCATTTATCAGTCTGTTTTTCATTCTATTCACAATGACATTTCCGAAATTTCATTTTTTTTTTAATTGTCTTCAAATTTCTCATCTCGCTGTTTCTCAACTCAACCACTCAAATACGTATCCAACTCTCTGTTTATCTTTTCATCCATTCATGCATTCAAGTAAGTCATCAATGACTCCAACAGCCCTTGGCATTACCCCAACGGAAAGTCTTTTAGACTTAAGTATAGGACTATCCCGAACGGCTAATTGTTAAGTCTTCCTTTAGTTATGTTTATTTTCCTATGCATACGTCTACACCAAATATTATGGTGTATTCTTTATACATCTCTCACTATCCTTTTACATCTGACAAGCCACAACACTTCCCCTTTTAGTGTCTCCATGCTTTCTTTTCGTCGTTATTATATAATTTTCTTACTTATGATCTATTATTAAGCTGCTGCTTTTCCTTAAGTGTTTTCTTGGTGCCCGGGTCCGATAAGAGCAATTTCTTTGTTCGTCCCAGTGTCACATAAGAAAATAATGTCTGTTGATCCATTCAACCATCTGTTCCAGTCTTAATTTTGCCTTTCACCCATTCCCTCTTTCATCTTGTCGTTAATTCTTTTGGTCTATCTTTGCTCAACCATCCACCTTTTACTTCCAAAATCTTAAAGGAAAAATAGTGTTAGGGAAAAAAAATATATATCTACTCTTTGTAGATAAAACCCTCTCTTCTGAATAAGATATTGGATAAACAATCATATGTCTCCGATAATTAAAAAAAGCCATTGGGTAGTATGTTAATCTCTCTCTCTCTCTCTCTCTCTCTCTCTCTCTCTCTCTCTCTCTCTCTCTCTCTCTCTCTCTCTCTCTCTCTCTCTCTCTCTCTTTCTTTGTGTGTGCGCGCGCGCGCGTTAATCTTGACCAAATCTCAATCCCCTTCTCACCAACACTCCCAAGTAAAGGACTAAACAGACGATCAATATTACTGACAGTATTTCCCTGTACTGTCATTATTACTGTCGGTGTGTCCATCATATGGACGTAGTAGTTCACACCAATAGAATAGTGTCAGTATTTTTACTGAGAGTAATAATGATCGTCTGTACCCCCTTTAAAAGTCTTAGTTAATCTTGTAATCCTTAAATGGCTTTTGGAGAATTTCTAAACGACAGCCAACATCACTTTCGAGACAGAACTTAGAGAAAGGAGATTAGAATATAGGAGCTAACATAAATGAATTGGAGACGGGTAGGAAGGTTTAAATGAGAGAGAGCGTAGATGTAAGAGAAGAGCAACAGAAGGGAGAGGACAGTTAGAAGGGCGAGGGCTAAACACATTTAGCGATTTCACATAGATTTCTACTAACAGGTACCGAACTCTGAAAGTTGCCATCGTCGCTTTTTAAAAAAATACATTTTCAAAAGATGATATTATGTATTCATGTTCTTGAATTACACACACACACACACACACACACACACACACACACACACACACACACACACACACACACACACACACACACACACACACACACACACACACACACACACACAAAAGAATTAACTAAGTATAAAATGGAACCGATCAGGAGACGGGAAGATACGAGCTTTGGGCTCTTTCCCGTAAACACAATTAGGTAATCACACATGAATATGTTTGCAGATGATGCAAAGACTGTGAAGAAAGTAAAAAACGAGAACAATGGTAGAGAACTTCAGGAGGATCTAAATAATCTGCATGAGTGGTCAGAAAAGTGGCTAATGAAATTCAATACTTCAAAATGTAAGGTAATGAAAATGGGTACAAGTGCAAGAAGGCCCAAGCTTGACTACTCGGTGGCTAGAGTACAACTTCAAGAGACAGAAAATGAGAGAGACCTAGGAGTAAACATACTGGCAGATTTGTCTGCAGAAATACATATAAATGGCATAGTAAGGGCAGCATATGCATTCTTATCAAATGTAAGAGTAGCCTTCAGGCACATGGACAAGGAAATGTTCAGAAATATTTATGTAACCTATGTGAGGCCAAAACTCGAATATGCAGCCCCCTTTTGGAATCCGCACTTGAAAAAGCACATAGCTAAGCTTGAAAAAGTTCAAAGACATGCCACGAAACTGGTGCCAGAAATACGCAATATCAGTTATGATGAGAGGCTGAGGGAATTAGACTTACCATCACTCGAAGCTAGAAGAGTGAGGGGGGATATGGTGACAGTCTTTAAATTCCTTCATGGTTATGATAGAGTGGATAGGGATCGATATTTTGATATGGCTGGCTCTAGAACTAGAGGTCATAGTTTGAAGCTTGGTAAGAAAACTTCTTTGCAGGATGTAGGGAAATACTTTTTCAGTGTAAGAGTAGTTGATAATTGGAATTGGCTAAGCGAGGAGGTAGTTAATGCTATCTCAATCCATAGTTTTAAGGACAGGTATGATAAGTATCACTAAGTATAAAATGGAACCGATGAGGAGATGGGAAGATACGAGCTTTGGGCTCTTTCCCGTAAACACAATTAGGTAATAACAATTAGGTAATCACACAAAATGTAAGGTAATGAGAATGGGTACAAGTGCAAGAAGGCCCAAGCTTGACTACTTGGTGGCTGGAGTACAACTTCAAGAGATAGAAAATGAGAGAGATCTAGGAGTAAACATACTGGCAGATTTGTCTCCAGAAATACATATAAATGGCATAGTAAGGGCAGCATATGCATTCTTATCAAATGTAAGGGTAGCCTTCAAGCACATGGACAAGGAAATGTTCAGAAATATTTATGTAACCTATGTGAGACCAAAACTCGAATATGCAGCCCCCTTTTGGAATCCGCACTTGAAAAAGCACATAGCTAAGCTTGAAAAAGTTCAAAGACATGCCACGAAACTGGTGCCAGAAATACGCAATCTCAGTCATGATGAGAGGCTGAGGGAATTAGAATTACCATCACTCGAAGCTAGAAGATTGAGGGGGGATATGGTGACAGTCTTTAAATTCCTTCATGGTTATGATTGAGTGGATAGGGATCGATATTTTGATATGGCTGGCTCTAGAACTAGAGGTCATAGTTTGAAGCTTGGTAAGAAAACTTCTTTGCAGGATGTAAGGAAATACTTTTTCAGTGTAAGAGTAGTTGATAATTGGAATTGGCTAAGCGAGGAGGTAGTTAATGCTATCGCAATCCATAGTTTTAAGGACAAGTATGATAAGTATCACTAAGTATAAAATGGAACCGATCAGGAGACGGGAAAATACGAGCTTTGGGCTCATTCCCGTAAACACAATTAGGTAACCACAATTAGGTAATCACAAGTTCAATAATCCATCATTGCTTTATATTCACCAGAACAATTTCATTATTATTATTGGAAAGTCTTCAGCATTATTTTTTGGAGATGTCCATTTTTACGACATATATAAAGGCTGGATTGAAAATGCAGGTCCACTGTCAAATTCGGACTTGAAGTGAAATTCAAAGGTGTGATGTGAAGCTAGTTCCTCAATTGTTATATTCCAGTTATGACTAAACGCTGAAAGAGTTATATCTACAACTACGCGAAATGAGAAGAATGAAGCTGACATAATTTTCAGTTTTCCTTATGATATTAAGAGAACTTAGTTGAAGCAACACTCCTTGGGGGCACTATGGAAATAATTCTGACAGCCTGAAGCATCTTGAGAAAAAAGGATGCAAGGTTGTACGTGGGTTATGTAGGAATAGTTGAAAAGCAAGTAAATTGTGATTGGTAAATGGATTTATGGTCTGTAGAAATGACATAAGTATTAAGTGAATTAAACAAGCGACCAGGAGACGGAAGGGCAATAGCATAAGGCTTTTCTCTAAACACAAATAGAAGTACTTAAATAGATAGATGTTTATGGACACACAAACTCGCTACAAATACAAATTAAAATATACTGTATATATAAAAAGATTTACTTAATAAACTGTCATGCAGAGTAATTACTTTTCTCACATTTAATTACATTTTTGTTTGCATGAGGAAATTACTACATTACCAAAAAAGGGATTTGCAAATATTTGTTGCATGTCGATGTCGTATGACTTCCGGTATGCTGAAGCCAGAATCTGAAACTTGTAACGGTTGGTCGAGGGCACAGATGTTTTATTACATGCCCTCACTTTTATTGAGTTTTGGGTGCAGACCATGCTTTCCTTTGGGACCACCGCGATTTATGGCTAGGCACCTTGAACAAATGTGGGAGGCTTGTTTTCTGCATGTACGGCCCATGTTTGTAGAAAGTGTCAAGGAGATATATGACCGGAACCATGAGACTTAGCATCTGGCATCGAGTACCCGGTGAGGATGAAAGGCCAGGAAGTTAGCCATTTCCTAAACAACAAGAAACACAAACATGTGGCCCATACATATGTACATGCCCTGGAGAGTTACCCAATAGCCACGCTCTGACCTGGAACTTTTCCGTTCTATAGGTTTGTTGAAATAGCCCCGCCCCGAAATAGGGAGGGACTCCACTTCGAACCTGGCGTTGATTTGCAGGACTGGATGTCACTCGAGTTCATTGGCAGGATTGGATGTCAAGCCACGCCCTGCCCCGGGGGTATTTCAAGAACCACCCAGGGCAGACACAGTTAGTTAGAACTTTGCCGGGGGCACGAATAGATCATAGATTGTGATAGTCATAGGGTGGGGGCATTGAGGCGTCGAATGTGTTGTACTCTAGAATAAATTAAGATAAAGGAATCACTGCTTGTCCATTCTTACCTTGTACCCGTCTGGTACTAATAATTATAACGTAGTAACTAACGATACGTCAGTGGTGACAAACGGTGAGATAACCCAGTCATCTTACAAAGTGGTGAATTCAAATGGAAGTCCAAAATCCATACGACATCAGCATAATTTTGTAATAAAGAAGCTGCTCTATTTTATTAACTAACATTTTACACACAAATACGCCGCACACATGCACACACGCACACACACTCAAAAAGCAAAGATTAAGTGGAAATTTCTTGGCATTGTTAAAAACTTACTTAGAGGAATGGAACAGAGGGTTAGAGTAAGACATTCAGTGTCTGATTAGCGAAAGATTAATAGTGTTGTTCCACAAGGTTCATTTTTAGAGCCAATTTTGTCCTTGTATGTATAAGCTAAAGGCAGTATCGGAGTCTGCGAATGCATTTTTTTTTGCAGATGATGCAAAGATTGTGAAGAAATTAAAAGAGGAAAACAATGATAGGGAATCTTAGGAAGACTTAAATAGTTTGCGTGAGTGGTCAGAAAAGTGGCTAGGGATTCAATATTTCAAAATGTAAGGTGATGAGAATGGGTGAACAGTGCAAGAAGGCCCAAGTTTGAGTACTCAATTGCAGGTGCAGAACTTCAAGAGATAAAGAATGAGAGAGATCTATTAGGAAACATATTGGCTGATTTGTCTCCGGAAATGCTTATAAAAGGCCTAGTAAGGGCTGCCTATGCTTTCTTAGCAAATATAAGGATAGCCTTCAGACACCTGGACAGGGAAATATTTATATAGCCTATATGAGGCTAAAGCTTGAATATGCAGTACCCATTTGGAATTTACCCTTGAAAAGGCATATAAATAAGGTGAAAAAAAGTTCAGAGACCTACTACGGAACTGGTGCCAGAAATACGCAATCTCAGTTATGATAAGAGGCTGAGGGAATTAGACTTATCATCACTCGAAGCTAGAAGAATGAGAGGTGATATGGTGATGGTTTTTAGATTGCTTCATGATTTTAAAAGACTGGATAAGGATCGATATTTTGATATGGCTTTCTCTAAGACTAGAGGTCATAGTTTGAAACATCGTAAAAAAACTTTGCAGGATTTGAGGAAGTACTTTTTTTT
>JAXCGZ010003927.1:100000-110000 GCA_037179515.1 Halocaridina rubra
CTTATCCGAAGTATAATCTAGGTCATGATATATAAGCTCTAAATAAATAAAAAAGCCCAATTCATTGGAGAGGGACTGCTGTCAGGAATAGCATGTGGTCTTAAAACGTTAAGCCAAAAGCAGTACTGATCTCTATGGGGTAGCGAGAAACAACAACGTGTGAAAAGTTTCAGATAAAGAGGGAAAGGTAAAAATTAAAAGAGTAAGAGATATAGTTGAGTAAGTAAAATACACTAGTTAGTTTTAGTGATGCGAATGCATTTTGACAAAGTAATGAGTAAAGCACTCTAATTCTTGAGAATAGCAAGTTATAAATGATTTTATTTTTTCATCATGTTCTCTTTTTACTTGTGTGAGCCGGAGCATATTAGCTTTATTTTTTCTCGTCAGACCACTTGAACATCAAAGAGTAGGGGTAAAAAGGCCTATAGTGCTCTCTCTCTCTCTCTCTCCTCTCTCTCTCTCTCTCTCTCTCTCTCTCTCTCTCTCTCTCTCTCTCTCTCTCTCTCTCTCCTCTCTCTCCTCTCTCTCTCTCTCTCTCTCTCTCTCTCTCTCTCTCTCAAATCAAGCCGTAATTACACAAGGACTAATGCCTTCTTTCATCTTGTTTGAGTCCGTTCTTCTGCTAAAGGGAAAAAAAAGAGAGGCTGAGAAAACTCTGATCATCGTGAGTAAATTGGTTTCCTTTTCTTTTCCTGATTTTTCATTATATTGGTCCATTGTTGTTTTGGTTTCCATTTTAACATGACATTTAGCTTTCAACCCTTTCATAGAAATTGAAGGGCATCTTCTTTCTTTCCATGTATTTTTTTTTTTTTCAGTTAAGGGTATGCAAGTTGATGCTGTACAAGCAATAAAGATGGTGGTCTTGAAGTAACACTGCACTTTTTTAGTAATGTCTTCGGCGAGTGTTGTCTATTTTGACCCCCTATTTTATGTGGGAATCACTCCCACTCTTGTATTTACACAAGGATGAGCACCCCCCCCCCCGTCCAAACTGCAAGTTATCTGGACGTTCCTGAATGGGAGAAAGAAGTAAACGCATTATTTCTGAAAGAAATGGCTATCAAAATGATTAGAAAAGTTTCTGGTACACGGGGATATACATACATGCATGCATACATACATACATACATACATACATACAAACATGCATACATACCTACATACATACATACATTCATGGAAAAATACATGCATACATACATATGTAAGTACTTACATACAGACAAACATGCATACATACATGCATGCATACATACATACTTACATACATGCATACATACATAAATACAGTAAATTATACATATATACTCTCTCTGGCTTAGCTTGGAGAGATTAATATTTATTCTTGGAGCAGAGAAAAATGCAAAAGAAAAAATGAACCTATTGGACATAATTTACGTAGTGGTTGAACGGTACTTGAGAGAACTGAATTGCAGAATCACGTCTCATAATCTTTTTCTTTGGGAGAATTAAAATTTCGGGTTTTTAAATACGATGCCATTTTTTTTTCATATGTAAGTGCATGAAAACCCACAATTATAAAGCTCGTTGTCATTGTAATGCATAAAATGTATTATTCAGCAGTGAATAGCTGACCATTTCTCTCTCTCTCTCTCTCTCTCTCTCTCTCTCTCTCTCTCTCTCTCTCTCTCTCTCTCTCTCTTTCTCCATCTATCTATCTATCTGTTCTGTCTATCGGTCTAGCTTACCGTCTATCTGTCTCTATCCATCTGTTTTTACCTATATCTATCTATGTATATGTAGCTAGCTTGCCATTACTATCTCTCTCCTTATTCACAGTGTACAGAATAACGATACAGCCTTGTTGATTTCAACTTGACCGTTAAATGGTCCTCAAGGAGCCCTTTTACATTAGTTCCTTTCGACATCTCTTTCGCTGTGTACCGAATCACAACTGCAGCTACTCAGGCAATATCATTGTGCCGCAACGAATACGCTGCCTTATGGCATTTCCAGTGCCAAAACATCTAAATATCGCATGTGTGAGTTCCCCAGGACTTCTTGTAAAGGGAGATGTTGTGTCATTGCAAGCAACCCTTCACCAGAAGTTCCAGCCTCCTCTCAAATACATGCTACCAGTCTCTTTTTACACACACACACACAAATATATATATATATATATATATATATATATATATATATATATATATATATATATATATATATATATATATATATATATATATATATATATTATCTATTTATTTATTTATTTATTTTTTACTGATGTACTGGTTCATTCATCCAATAATTTTTTGTTTTTTTTTGAGGGACGATTCTATATGTGTATTGTCAAAAAAGAGACTGGCTTAATCTTTCGGAAACTTGTGGAGGAAAAGTGATTATAATTAAGTAAAGAGTATATGCTAAGAAGAGCTAATTAACATTCAAGTTATCTCCGACTCATTGATAACTGTTTCTTTTGCTATTTTTTGTTAACCTCTATTTCGAAAAAAAAATATGACTCAGAAATCTGCGTCCATTATGACTTTAGATGATTTAATTTTTCTTTCTTGCCTTCTCGTATGAAAGTTTTTGTGTGTTTGTATGTGTGATAGTGAAAAGTCATGAGGACATTATTATAACGTGTATTATTGTATGCCTGCTTGATATAGGTTATCACAGAATGGGAAGCAAAGAGAGCTTAACACAATAACTTGGTTATTGCCTCCAAGGTCAATATCTTTGATGACACAATTAGAGTTATATATCCTTACTAAAAATCAGTTCAGTAATTCAAAATGGAATTAATAATAATAATAATAATAATAATAATAATAATAATAATAATAATAATAATAATAATAATAATAATAATAATAATAATAATAATAATAATAATAATAGTACAAATTGAATATCGCTTACTTTAAAACGAGAATGTGTAAAAAATGGGAAGGTTCTAAGTCAAGAAGTTCTGGTGAGGAAAAGTTTCCTGATTAAAGATATAAAATAAGTATGAAAATAACTTTTTTTTCTAATTAGACCAAGCATCCCGTGGAACGCGAGTCCTTTTTTTCCTCCAGAAATATATTTTTAATCAATATTGCATAATGAATAATTTTTAATTTGTATTTTATCTTCTCAATTTATTAATCTAACTTTATTAGGCTTACCTTCAACTATCGACAAAAAAAAAATCACCTTTGTATTTTGCCTTTTTTTTTTTTTTTTGCCAAGGCCTAAGACATTTACAATATTTGGTACACGAAGTTTTCATTTTCAAAGACTAAGAATAGCTACATCTAAAGTTCACCCCATAAAGTCTAGTGCATTCTCTCTCTCTCTCTCTCTCTCTCTCTCTCTCTCTCTCTCTCTCTCTCTCTCTCTCTCTCTCTCTCTCATTCTCACCGATATTCATTGAATTAATTTTAATTGTATAAGTAGCGCTAAGCGTATATGAAGATATTTGAAAATTTATAATTTTAGTTCAAAGATTTTTGTTGTATGCAATAAATTGGAAATATAATTTTCTAAATAGAAGCCATAACCTGCTAAAGGTAGTGAGGACTAAATCATACCTCGCCCGACCTTCTTCTCTCTGAGATGTTTTGTATTTACAAAAGATATTCAAGATCGAAGGGTTTATCCTAAGTATAACCTAGGTCATGCTATATAAGCTCTAAATAAATAAAAGAATCCCAAATTATTGGAGAGGGATTGCTGTCAGGAAGAGCATCTGGTCTTAAAACGTTAAGCCAAAAGCAATACTATTCTCCATGGGGTAGCCAGAAACAACAATGTGTGAAGAGTTGCCGATAAAGAGGGAAAGGCAGAAAGAAAATAAAAAAGAGAGTAAGAGATATAGCTGAGTAAGTAAAGTACACGGGTTACCTTTAGTAATGCGAATATATGTTGACAAAGTTAGGAGTAGGCACTCTAATTCTTGAGAATAGCAAGTTATAAATAATTTTATTTTTTTTTCCTCGGGCTCCTTTTTTTTTTTTACTTGAATGATTCAAAGCATATTAGTTTTATTTTTTCTCGTCAGACCACTTGAACATCAAAGAGTAAGGGTAATATGGCCTGTAGTGCTCTCTCTCTCTCTCTCTCTCTCTCTCTCTCTCTCTCTCTGTGTGTGTGTGTGTGTGTGTGTGTGTGTGTGTGTGTGTGTGTGTGTGTGTGTGTGTGTGTGTGTGTGTGTGTGTGTGTGTGTGTGATTACCTGATTGTGTTTACGGGAAAGAGCCCAAAGCACGTGTGTGTGTGTGTGTGTGTGTGTGTGTGTGTGTGTGTGTGTGTGGGTGGGTGTATCCATGCAGTCAAGAGTAAAATGGTGTATTTTCATTCGTTGGAGAACTGCGTTTTGTGTTCACCTCCATATATGTAACGTCTCTTACATAAATCCCACTGAAAAGAAATACGATGTTCATCACCTAGAAATATTTAAGGCAACTTTGAAAAGATCTCACCAAATTAGTAGAGAAAAAGATTAAATAACTTCTCTATTTCATGTGGTGGAAATTTTAAGCAGATCTAACTAGTTGATAAATATACATTACTCGAGTATAAAGAAAAGATAAAAACTGAAATGGGAGCTAGAGCAGAATCCTTATAAGTCTCGGCTCTTTTTCTAAGGACAAGGAGAGGAGGAAAGGAAAGAGCACTGAAAGAAAGTAAAGGAAGGAGAACGAGAAGACTTTCCTACGCGTGGACTGACTTTATACGCTTCTCAAAGACATTTGCGATAAGAAGATTTTATTAGTAATATGAAATTCAGGATATATCATATAGATACTACTTCTTAGCACAGAACTTGGAGGGTCAGTGTTAAGATGATGATTGAATAAATGAATGAATATATTCTGGTTTATTCTTGACATTACGCTTAACACAAGGATATTAGGTTCCTTATTTCTTCTAAATACTAGAGGTGAACGTGATTGCATCATGGTAAAAATAAAAGGTCATAAAATTATCCATCGGGAAGCTATAAAGACTTGATGCACACAAGAATAAAAATGCTTTACTTTTGTGATTACCTAATTGTGATTACCTAATTGTGTTTACGGGAAAGAGCCCAAAGCTCGTATCTTCCCGTCTCCTGATCGGTTCCATTTTAGACTTAGTGATACTTATCGTACCTGTCCTTAAAACTATGGATTGAGATAGCATTAACTACCTCCTCGCTTAACCAATTCCAATTATCAACTACTCTTACACTGAAAAAGTATTTCCTTACATCCTGCAAAGAAGTTTTCTTACGAAGCTTCAAACTATGACCTCTAGTTCTAGAGCCAGCCATATCGAAATATCGATCCCTATCCACTCTATCATAACCATGAAGGAATTTAAAGACTGTCACCATATCCCCCCTTACTCTTCTAGCTTCGAGTGATGGTAAGTCTAATTCCCTCAGCCTCTCATCATAACCGAGATTGCGTATTTCTGGCACCAGTTTCGTGGCATGTCTTTGAACTTTTTCAAGCTTATCTATGTGCTTTTTCAAGTGCGGATTCCAAAAGGGCGCTGCATATTCGAGTTTTGGCCTCACATAGGTTACATAAATATTTCTGAACATTTCCTTGTCCATGTGCCTGAAGGCTACCCTTACATTTGATAAGAATGCATATGCTGCCCTTACTACGCCATTTATATGTATTTCTGGAGACAAATCTGCCAGTATGTTTACTCCTAGATCTCTCTCATTTTCTGTCTCTTGAAGTTGTACTCCAGCCACCGAGTAGTCAAGCTTGGGCCTTCTTGCACTTGTACCCATTCTCATTACCTTACATTTTGAGGTATTGAATTTCATTAGCCACTTTTCTGACCACTCATGCAGATTATTTAGATCCTCCTGAAGTTCTCTACCATTGTTCTCGTTTTTTACTTTCTTCACAATCTTTGCATCATCTGCAAACATATTCATGAATGAATTTACAGACTCTGGTAGTCATTTACATATACAAGGAACAAAAGTGGCCCTAAAACTGAACCCTGTGGAACTCCACTACTAACTCTTCTCCATTCAGACACTGGGTGTCTTACTCTAACCCTCTGTTCCCTTCCTTCCAAGTAAGTTTTTATCCATTCCAAGACATTTCCACCTATTCTAGCCATTGATTGCAGCTTCCTAATAAGTCTCCCATGTGGAACAGTGTCAAACGCTTTCTGGAAGTCTAGGAATATGCAATCTGCCCAGCCCTCTTTTTCCTGTAAGATTTGGCTTACCTCATCATAAAATTCTAATAAGTTTGTTACTGTTGATCTACCTTCTCTGAAGCCATGTTGCCTCACTGACAAAAAGTTGAAGGATTCCAAGTGAAGAGAGATATGTTTCCTTAGTAGTTTCTCCATAACTTTGCAAACTATGCTGGTCAAGGAAACTGGTCTGTAGTTCAGAGCCGTATCCCTCCTTCCCTTTTTGAAGATAGGTATCACATTTGCTTGTTTCCAGCATCTTGGAATCTCCCCCGACTCCAGTGACTCCTTAAATATGATACTTAGTGCCACTGATATTGTGTTTGCGCATTTTTTAAGCACATGAGGGGATATGTCATCGGGACCTGTAGCTTTATGAACATCTAAATCCATCAGCGCTTTGCATACCTCTGTGGCTGTAAGGTTGATGTTCTCTAATACCGGCCCTTGAGCTTCTATCACTGCAATCTGAGGGGGTGGGGTATTTTCTACTGTAAATACTGACTGAAACTCCTTGTTCAATTCTTTGCAGATCTCTTCGTCCGTCTCAGTGATGCTTCCATCCGCTCTCTTTAGCCTTAAAACCTGTTCTTTTACCTTCAGTTTTCCTCTGATAAAGCTGTGGAAAAGCTTGGGATTTTCTTTAGCCTTCCTGGTGATGTCCATCTCATAATCTCTCTCTGCCTCTCTCCTTTTACTTAGGTAGTCATTTCTTGCTCTTTTGTAGGTTTGCCAGGCATTTATGTTTTTTCTCCTCCTATACCTTTTCCAGCATTTGTCTCTCCACTCCTTAGCTCTTTTACACCCATTATCGAACCATTTCTCTCTGGCATGAATTACACCTACTTTGGTGACAGGTATGCAGCAATCTACTATCTTCCCATATTTCTCACAAAAGATGTCATACATTTCTTGTACAGATTTGTTGTAAAATAAGGTTCTCCAGTCAATAACTGCAAAAAGCTCATTCATTTTGATGTAATCTCCTTTCCGATAGTTCCTCCTCATGTCCTCAGTGCCTCTACTCTCAGGAAAAATATCTTCAATGATATACTCCATCAACAACACACAGTGGTCACTCTTTCCAATTGGTGGTTCATACTCAATATTTTCAATATCCAACACATTATCTGTGAACACTAGATCAAGTACTGATGGCTCATCCCCACCCCTGGCTCTTGTTGGTTCCATTACATGTTGGTGTAGGAAATTCCCTTGTACGCAATCTAGGAATCTTGCCCCAAATGAGTCCTCACCACTGTGTGGGTCAAGATTTATCCAATCTATCTCTTTATGATTAAAGTCTCCCATAATCAAAATCCTACATTTTTTCTCCCGTGCCATGTTAACAACTGAGTTTATAACTTCAATAGTACCTATATGACTTTCCTCATAAATTTCAACCCTATTTTGGTTCCTTGGTGGGTTGTATACAACAATTATTATAATGCTCTCTGACCCAGTATTTATGCGAGCAACAAGAAATTCCCTGAACTCACTTTCTATAGCCAAGTTTATTTCTTCAACTTGAATCCTCTCACTTATGAGCAGTGCTATCCCTCCACCAGTCCTCTCGCATCTTTCAACCCTTAGTATTCTGAGGCCCTTAGGAAAAACTGTGACACTGTTTATGTCCTCACTCAACTTAGTCTCTGTAATTGCTACTATATCTGCCTTACTGTTGTGAATCCTATCTTTTAATTCTACTGCCTTACCAGCTAATCCATCAGCATTTGTGTATAACAATCTTAATGAGGCCCCATCCCCTGATCTTCTGTCATTATCTTCTTTATCTCCCCTTTGTCTGGAAGTATTCTGTAACGAAAATTTTTCTTCTCTTCTTCATTTCTTTCATCATTTAACCTTCTTGCCTCTTGCAACAAGTTTTTGATCTTTCCCATCTCTTCCTGTGTTCTGTATCGTCTAATGAACACTTCTTTGCATTCTTGAAGGTCTTTTAGACTTTTTTTTCTCAACAATATTTCTTTACATGTTTCCCCTCTCTCAAAAGTTACTTTTGTTGGTCTCGGCTTTCCTTCCCTCGAATATTTACCTAGTTGGTGTATGTTTACAATATCCTCAGGACCACATACTACTCCAAGCTTTCTTATCAGGTCTACAACGCTAGCTTTATTTTCTTCAAGTCTCCCCTGCCATGTTGGCTCCTGGGATTCACTTATGCCTGAGATTACCACTGTCTTCTCCTTATCAAGTGCCTGTCTGATGAGTGGGTTTGCCCTTTCCATCACAACGTCTTTCATTTTTTCGATTACTGTCTCTTTATAGTCAACTGTTTGTATGTTTTCCAGTGCCACCACCTTTACAGCCTCTTTTACTGCCACATTCCCCTTTAGTGCATCAGCAAAGGTCGTTTTCATGGCATCATTTTCCATATTCAGCTCCTGGAACTCTTTTCTGAACTGTTCAATGTTTTCCTTAATCTGAACATTCCAAGCAGCAATCTCGTCTCTCTCAGAAGAGAGCAGTGAACTAACATCTAATTCCTTTAGGTTGTCATTCAGCTGTTTGTTTTTATCTTCTTGTTTAGAAATTCTAGATTCTAGTTGACTCTTTTCCCCTTCCAGCTTCTTTATTCTTTTTTCTAGTTCCTTTCTCTCCTGCCCTTGTGCTTTATTTGCCTCCTCCAAAGATCTTATTTGTTCTCTGAGTGTTTCATTCTCTTTCATTTCTCCATCCATATTCCGAATTTTATCATCAAGGCTTATAACCATTTCCTCTAACTTCTTGATTCTCTTTTAAGTCCCCTGATGACTACCCCTTCTCCCGACATTTTTATGTTCTCCCTCTCACTGAATATAGAAAGAAGACGAGAAAGAGGAAAAAAAAGAAAAGAGAAAAACTTCTAATTTAGCTTCACACAGAATTTTTTTTTTTTATATCTCCATATAAGTGCTATTTAGTGACTCAGTTTGTCTCCTTTCTGGTAACACACATCTTAACTTAAAAACTTGACCATGGTAATTTAAGTATAAAAAGAAAAAGAAAAACAAAAGTCAAACCTGAAGGAAAATTCGAATTTGTGTTTGAGGTGGCACCCACCTGTTTCTGTTATATATTCTTCCTAACTGATAAACTGACTTGCTAGCCAAGATATGTTATCACGGGATTAGACTTTACATTTAACTCAATATATATATACAAAATAACAAAATAGTAAAAGAGAAAGCTAAAAGAAAAGCAAAAAAAATGAAGAAAATAAGACTGCTGTACTACTTGGCAACTTAACTCAGTACTGTTGACAGGTGGGTATTTGGTAATTTTTTTTTCTTTTATTATTCAATTATTTTGTGTATCAAACTAACTAACTAGTTAATATAAATGGGAAGGATACTGATTTTAACAATATATAGAACCACAGGATCAGGTAAACGGCTTAAGAGCTTTCCCCAGTTTACACAAAAAATTAGGTAATGTGATGTGATGGCTCCACCTCTAGCAACTCTTCTAGATTTCCCTCAAGGCAGAACTGGACGGCAGCTTCTCTCTCTCCTCACGAAAAAGTTCTCAATTTTTTTTCCTTTAATATGAACAGTCTCGTCTTACAACAGATACAAGTTTTTGTACTCACAATACTCTGCAGGATTTCAGATTTATGGAAATTATGGTAAAGTTTTCCACTAAGCACTTAGTCACTCGAAACAATAAAAAATTTAAGAGGACCAATTCCGTGTGTCACTGAACGCGTGGTGTGTGTGTGTGTGCTTGCGTGTATGAAGACATTTACTTATGTGTCTGCGTATGCAAAAATTAAATGAAGTATCTCTTTCAATGATTCCTCCATAACAAAATCTTCCTGCGTAAATTGTTTCGAT